>VKOC01014657.1:0-102342 GCA_009364415.1 Spea multiplicata
ATACACACACCTATGCAGTTCACTCAAACTGTATATTTTGGTCGCAATTGAAGAATCACCATTTTTTTATTTTTTTAGGAGTTTTATTTTTATTCCCCCTTAATTGTCCTCTGGAAATGCCATTTGCATCCATCGCCACATGTTTATGGCGTGTATTTATAGACTCATATTTCTATAGGTGTGTCATATTGTGATTTGTGATGTGATGTTTAAGTAGATAAGATGTTTAAGTAGTTGGAGCAGCGGGAGACCCTGCAAACAGGGGTCAAAACCTGCTCCCCCTTAAAATGGCTAATAACAGGCAAACCAGTGTGTGCACAGTTTGTCTCCTACTGATGTATTTAACAGTCGCATGTTCTTGAAAGTTATATTATGGATGTGGTGTATTTGATGCCTTGAATTGATTAAAGGGACACATTGTTGCCCCACTGTGTTACTGGTAACCTGATAACCTTGTATAAGAAGCGTAAAATGTAGCATAAAACATATATTGGTGATCTGGGGGGACTAATATAACAAGATATAACAGATGTGACGTAAGGAAGTTTAGCAGTGGTACGAGTGTAGTAGGTAAGTGGAACCACCCCCCAGCAGAGGTGTCAGTGGCTGATAAAGTAAGGGAATTAAAATATAGGTATGGCTATTTGAATGTAAGATGAGATCAAATATCTATTAAAATGGACAAACTAGATGGTCTGTATACTTATCTGCCCCCTTTCTGCTCCTTAAGTTAAGTGCTTCCTCCTTGTATCCCTGTCCCTGCTCTGCGCTCCTCTCTTGATTGGTCGTTGCCATACAATGTCCGTGTTTGCAGCGCTACTTTATGGCAGGGCTTGACAAATGCCGGGAGCCAGGGACCACAACCCGTAGATCTTTATATTTCCCTTTTTTGTGCCATTGATCTCTCTGGGGTGTCTCTCTGGGGTGTTCTCCAGCTCCCAGATTTGCCGGAGTGACTCCTAACATTAAGGATTGTCTTTTACGGGGAAGTCTTCCATTTCCTTCTGTTTGGTGGCCGGCGCCTCTCCCTTCACTCCTTCCCAGTTTTCTTGCTCCATTGTTTCCTTTCCCAATAATATTGATGACATAAGAGCCGCGGTGGCAGCCAGTACCCCCCCCGCCTGTGCTTCCCACCTCATTGGCAGTGTCGGCTGATGCCCGCCTGCTTCCGCTGTGTGTTTTTGTTAAGATTATGGTATGTATAACATGCCTGGGCAGTGCCCCCTCCCCACCCTTCCCCGTCTCCGCGATTCACCGAAGATCTGGGATTCCATTTAAGGCAAAGACTCCTCGTGAGAAAAGCGAGAGCGGGGAATCCAGACTGCCAAGCGACCTGCTCTCTTAACCCCGTCACCACCGGTATTACGCAGGACACGGGAATTCCTCAGTCTGCCCGCGTTTACAGTCGTTTAACTCATTCAGAGAATACGGAGAGAGCAGAGCCATGCAGCACTAGACCCCAACCCTCCTCTTTAAACTAAGATAGTTGTTGGTGATTTGTGTTACACATCTGCTTCTGTGTGTGTGTGTGTGTGTGTGTGTGTGTATGTGTGTGTGAATTTTACTTCATGATCCGTTGTCTTTATTGCATGAATCTCTGCCTGGTTAACACAGGGCTTGGGGTAACTTAGTAACACAGAATTGGTCAGCAGATAAGACTCATTCAGCTCATCTAGTCTGCCCATTTCTCCTGATGCAGAGAGCTTAATCATTCTTTGGTCTCATCTCTTTGACCTAACAGACATTTTTCCTGGGATGGAACTATTACCAATACTTCATAGTAATAAACTGTTTTAAGACTCGGTTGGGGGTGTCAGGTGGTCTTGGAGGGGAGTTAGGGCAGAAGCTCATAATGTTCCTCCTGGCCACCATGTATGGTGCACCTGCCTAGCTTTAATGTGTCAGCAACATATTTTCAGCTCCAGGCCCACAACTCCTTTAGTCCAGCACGGCAAGGAATAGATTGTATGCTACGTCATGAAAATAAGGACAACATAAATACAACAGCTTGGTGTCACCTCCACCCCCAAAGGTCCTAAGCACTTGTCCTCCATTGAACACCAAAAAAATGGTTTACACAGCATTCTGTTCCTGAAGTCGTGCAACATGAGATGTCCTAAAAACAGCTCTAGTAAGGGAAAATCCATCTGTTATCCAATCCATATATATTTAAAATGTATTTTTTTAAAAATGGAATCCATCTCTCAACAGAAAATCGAAGACAAAGCCCAATGGTAAGAAACCAGCATCAGAAGAGAAGAAGTTATACCTGGAGCCAGAATACACGCGTGTACGCGTATCGGATTTCGAGTTTAAGCAGTTGGTGACATTACCGCAGGAGATAGACCTCAACGAGTGGTTGGCGAGCAACAGTGAGTTCCCCGAGTGCTCGTTACTCTGGAAGGCACATGGCACGTCAGTAGCTCGTTCCCATTGAGGCTGGCAAAGTTTGTCCAGATTAAATAGTAATGAGCCAGCAGTTTCTCTAAAATATTATCCTTAAACGTGAAGGTTACAACAGTAATATTTCCTTTTTCTTTATTTATGTGAGTAATCCACTCCCTATGGGCTATTTGGCCAAAAAAGACTGGGAACTTCGAGCGGTGGTTCTGATTTAGAATTACTGACCTATATCTGATTTGCAAAGGAAAAAACATTATATGGATTCAAAAGGCCAACAATGTGCGCTTGGTATTTGAAGGCTTCTCTGACATTTTGTTTTCTCTATTCTTTCAGTCACTACTTTCTTCAACCATATAAACCTTCAGTACAGCACCATCTCCGAGTTCTGCACAGCGGAGACCTGCCAGACGATGGCCGCCTGTAACACGTAAGTGTGCTGAAAGCGGAAAATGTTACATACTTGCCGGTCCTCTCTTTCCACCGTCTTCCCCAGACGGGCTTGGTGGCTCCACCTTGAGTACATGTACCAACGGCACCTCTATTAACGTGTTTGTTGGTCATGTTCTTCTGCCATTGGCTTTGAATTGGAAGATGTTCCTTCTGAGGTGTACAAGATCAGTGGATTTTTGCTGTAATATTTCCACCTTTCTGTTGCAGACAATACTACTGGTATGATGAGCGGGGGAAAAAAATCAAATGCACGGCTCCTCAGTACATTGACTTCGTCATGAGCTCTGTACAGAAACTTGTAACAGATGAGGATGTCTTCCCCACCAAATACGGTGAGTTGAGAAAGTGTGTGAACTGTTTTCTTTTGGGAGGTGTTTGTCACTTCTGCATGTTTCATGTACAAGTATTTGCCATGTTGTGATTGGACTAGAGCTCGGGGGCGCAACTAGAGACCATGGAGCCTTGATGTGAAAATTGCCCCGGGGCCCCCAACTTCAACAGCTGGTCTGTGCCATCATTGCCCCATAACAACTTGTCTGTGCCTTCTTTGCCCCACACAATTACACATCCATGTCCATGATCACACGCATACACACAATTACACATTCATGATCACATCCACCCACCTCCCTCCTGCTTAGCTAACCTCACCCGGATAAGCTTCAGTCTCCCTGTGCTGGTTCAAAATGGTTGGGGGGGTGCTTTCTTAACAATTTTTAACCGGTGCGAGGGGACATGAACACGGACCCCTGTAGTTACTCCGGTGCTAGAGCTGTACGTTTTAAATCTGCTTCCTCTCTTCCAGGCAGGGAATTCCCCAGCTCATTTGAGTCGTTAGTGAAGAAGATCTCCCGATATCTATTCCACGTCATGGCTCACATCTATTCTGCTCATTTCAAGGAAATCGCAGCCCTGGAGCTACACGGACATTTAAACACGCTCTTTATTCACTTTCTTCTCTTTGTACGAGAGTTCAACTTACTGGACCCCAAGGAGACAGCCATCCTGGACGACCTGTCTGACATCCTCTTCTCTGAGGACAGCAGGGAAGCAGCAGGGGCCACAGGAGGGGCACAGAATCACGTGAAGGAGAGATGAGTCCCCCCTACTGTCCTGCTTCCTCTCCTTCCACTCCTGGCGTGCCCCACACCCCTACAGAGAGCTGGATTACCTCCCAGCTACAAGCACAGGGGACAAGCGGGTGCAGGAACCGGGTTGCCAGTTTCACGGTGGGGAAGGCTCTGCCTGTTATACCCCAGCCTGAAGGGGAGATAACCTCGCTCTTATCTTTAGCAGGAACTTGCACCGAGTATCACCTTATTTTTATTTTATGTCTTGAGTTTTTCCTTCTTCCTTTTATTTTTGTTAAGTTTGTCTTTGTTCTTTCTCTTTCTGGTCCTTCCCATGTTTTTCTTCCTTTCTTCCCTTTTCTTTCGTGTCCCCCTCCCCTTCTTACGGATGGCACTGCCATTTCTGGCTTAATTCTATTATTCTATAAAGAGAAAATATTTTGGGTTTTCTATTTTATTTTGCCGTGGCTTTGGAAGAATGGCAGAGGCTTCTAAGCGGGAAGTGAGATTCGGAGAGAATGGGGGCTGCCAGAGCGAGAAGAATCATCTTTCTGCTGCCTGAAATCTCTTTGGTCTGGATCTCATCCAGTCTCCTTCCTCTGACCCTCGGACATCAACTTTTGCTCTCCCTCCCTTGGAGAGGGGGGGTGCAGGGCGCTCATCCCTGTTTGGGGTGAAACCATGCGGTTGGCTTCTTTTAGTTTATCTGTTAAATAATAATGATAATAATAAAAAAGATTCTATCAGCCTGTGTGGCTCTATTCCAGCAGTTGATAGATTGGCCTTCAGAGATCAGCGATACGGTTCATGGTGGATTGGTGTGTTCCTACTAAAAAGACCCCTACTCAGACAGCGTTAGTGAAGGTGTTCAGTACAGTCTAGTTTGAAAGGGCCCTTATAATATTAATTTTAGCTTCAATATAACATTGCACTTTGATAATTTGTTTCATATTTTTTTACTAGAAATTTAGTAGGAATACGTAACTTCAGTGTGTTAAATGAGCGCTCCAACCCTATCGTCATGCTGAATGCAGATTAGAGTTCTCTTATCGCATGTAAAGCGGTGCTGACGTTCTTTAGTTATTGCAATTAGAAAAGACGTCTTCTTTCTCATTAAAGGGCCTCCCCCAGCTGCCTCTGCTTGATGCATAGTGCATTCCTCTGTATGCGTCTCGCGTATGCTCAGTAGCGGCAGCCAATCACACGTACCATCTGAACACTGAGGGTTTTGCTACGATACACGTGATTGGATTACCAATTTCTTTAATGCTACTGAGCATGTGCAGGACGGCGGTGCTTGCTGGGTTCAGTAGACTGAGAAGACGGTACAAGTGTTATTTTCTAAAGAAGCCATGCCCCTTGCAGTAAAATGCATTGGACTTCGTACAAAGACTCCGACATGCATTAAAGTATATGTATAATGTATAGTCACATTTTAGAGCTCATTTTCAAAGGAATACTCACCCTATTCAGGAAGAGCTGTATTTTACCAAGAAGGTAGAACTTTGATTGTAACCTTTCTGCTAAAAGAGATGTTTAAATTAGAAATGCAATGGCTTTCTAGAGGCTGCCAACGGTCTTCTGGCAAGCTGCGCTGCCGTATTCACTGCCCGTACACGAGTGACGCTACATACATGATGCCTCAGACGGCGGTGAACTTTATCATCATCATCCAGTGCTTTTCCTCCCCAGCAGTATGGTACAACTACAGGCGGAAGACTTGTCAAAAGGTGATGGAGCTGAGCAGCTCTGCAGTGAGTGGTGAGAGGCTGTCTGGCTTCACTAGGATGATCTAAGATGGCCCTGTATAATGCATAGCTTAATCACACTTTAAGGTCTTCTCATCCATTGAACTTTACATTATACTGAGTCAGCTCAGCCCTACTTGACTACCAGTGCTGGCTCTTCATAATGAAACGAGAGACTAATGCCCAAACTCTCCCTTTAGTGAATAAACCCCAATACGTAGAATAGATCAATGGCAGTAAAAAGTGACACAACTTAGCGGAAAAAGTTAAACCATCAAATCTGAGCTAATTATTGAATCTACAAAAATATGCTGGAATCTTCTGAACCCTCTTCTGATTTGTTGACAAATATATAATTTTCACCACTGACTAGATGCTAAAATCCGTCCATATGTGACAATTTTCCAGCCCTAGCCTAAAACCCAGAAACGTTGTGCTCTGTGGTGCCGTTCTATTCTCATGCCTCCTACGCTAGCTGGGAATACGTGACGGGTGGAAAGGGTTATGTGGTTCTTGGTTCGTTTTTACATCCCGTCTATTCTGGTCCCACTGGGAAATCACTGAAAGTGGGATTGCCTCGCATATGGAGATTGGCCATTGCTATAATGGGAATTGTATCCACAGGGCTTTTCTTTCTTGATGTTAAACGTGATGACGTTTAAAAGTATCGGCAGTAAGGGAGCCTGTATGGGCTTCAGGTGTAGTTGTAAAAAGAAAATGAATTTAGGTAACATGACAAAGATGTAAAAAGCTAAAGTTATAATGTGTCGGTAATACTTAGGAACGGGACCTTTAGGAGAACAGAAAATGGTGAGACAAACCATACGCTTGCATGTGTTTTGAGACTGAGAAGTGACTTTGGACAGTGGGTTTTATGCACTAAACTGTGTGTTTTTACGGGGTCGCCGGTTCATTGTGTGTAGTTAATTCCATGATATTGGAAGCATAGTCTCGTGTCCCATCAAGCCAATGACTAATGCATAATAGAGAGGTCATAAAGTACTTGATACATGTGTGTGTGTGTGTGTGTGTGTATATGTGTGTGCGTGCGCGATCGCTTACCTTAAAGAGATTCTGCTTCCCAAATTGTCTTGTTGGACACCCTGGAACTCTCCTGTGAACCACTGCTGGAGCAGGCCGGCGGGGGCTATAGAATGCAAGCTCTTTGGCAAGCTCCTGCTGATGGTGGGGAATGAGGCTAATGTATTGGGTTTGTGACAGAATCTCTCCTTGCATTTTTTAGGGAGATGGGGGTCCAAATATAAAGGAATACTTCCCTATACTATGCATGAGATGTTAATTCGTGGAACAAATTGGGTTGGTTTTGAAGTCCAGGGAAGTGATGATGTGTGTGTGTGTGATTGCAAAATAGTGCGACAATTTGTAACGACACAAACTTTTGCACTTTGGGTCATTGGCACCTTTTGATTTCATGGATGACCTCACTGTTCATGAAATGACGACACCACAACAGATTCTACATACTGAACAATTTTATTGGCATTTTTTTTTTCCTGTCCAGTTTTCGTTTTGAATGCCAACACGGGTGGGTAACATGCCGCAGTGTGCGCCCGCTGGCCTTACAAAATACACAAGGGAAATATTGCTGTCCAGATGCCTATCGCCACCACTCCTACCATGGAGCTGAGACCCATTGGCGAGGATGTGGGGTTGTAACACTGAAATCACACGAGTGTAAAAAGGCAGGAGATCAACAAAACATTGGCATTAACCCTTTCGTCTACACGGCACCATTAAATGTGTCAACAGGAATCATGTACCCGGCCCTCCGTTTCGCTCTCACCCCAAGGATTCAGCACCTCTTTAACATGGAATACCCTCCTGTCAAACACTTATTTGAAATCTATATACAACAAAAGGGTACGTTCTAAAACGGGAATGCATGAGAACGGCGAGGGGAAGATGCTGAAGTTGTATGTCTCTTGTCTCGGAATTGGGGGGGGGTGTCAGGATTAGATGGTGGTTGACGGTATTCTTCGAATGTATCACGAGAACCTGCCCAGCCTGCGGCTGGCTGCGTGTCCGCAATGACCTGTATATTGTGCTGTCTCTCTCATTCACAGGACGTATTCTCAGAAAAATCAGAATATTTACATAGCAACGGAATCATTCATCGCAAAGTCGATCCTTGTACAGCTAGTCGCTTAAATATATATATTTATATTGTATTTATAAATAACAGAGACCACCGCAGACTGCGCGAAAGGCCTGCAGAGCACGGTGCTGCCTGTAGATGCATAGAGAAAGCAGAGCAGCGCGTTGCGTGTATACAATCAGTGCTGGCGCTTGCCTTTTTGTATACTCTACCCACTGAACGCCGCAGCACGTTGGGAATATGCAGCTGTTGCATAGCACTAGGCTGACAATGGCCATTTTTTCCTCCCCGTATGGATAGGACGCTGGGCTTTTGAAACTTTGTTGGCAGCATGTGGGTTAAATATAGGGACCTTATTCCTGCTTTACCTGGATACCCGTATAGGTAATGAAAACAGAAGGTAAATTACAACCACTGCGTGTTGTTTTACTGCTAGCGTGTTCTCAGCCTTACTCTAGCCCTTCTGTCCTCCTTTTAAGTGAAGTAAATCCAAACGGGGTTGCACTGTGTGCTGGTCCTTCAGGGCCGAAATATATATGTGTAATATATACCTATAGATTCATTTTCTTTTAGTAGAAGAAACACAACTCACTTTGTGAATATTGAAGAGTAATAATAGCTGATAAAATAGGGTCTATTATCTCAAAAGTGTAAAGATGAAGGTTAAGGTGTATTTTGACGACGGCTCCTTAGCTGTATTTGTCTCCTTAGGGTAAGCGTGTAAAAGAGTGAGGTAGCTCTTTATTATGCCCTAATATTTTCTCCTAAATGGTTAAACAAACAGGGATTACGCTATCCTACTGGATATTATTATCTGGGATTCCATGTTCCTCAGCCACAGATGATAATGAATGCTATTTTTCCCTTTATTTAATTAAAAAAACCCAGGTGCCCAAATTTAAATGCCAAGCCAGCGCCAGATTTGGTGCTCAGCGGAATTTAATGCCTAGAGCACTGTGGGGTTTGCCAGCCCCACCTACAAACTGTCACTTTGGACCAAGCCCCACCCATAAAGACTTGCCTATGAAATGTTTTGCCTGGTCGCGGTTGTGATTGGCCGGCCCCGTGTACCTCTCGATATCGGGAGGACCTGTATACAAAAAGCAGCTTGCAGAGCACTCTGTGCTTATAGACATACATTAGAGCATTATGTAAACACTGAAGATGCAATGCCTGTGTGCTGCAGAACATCGCACAACTACAAACACCCTACAGAGCACTGTTCTGCAGGCCATTCTTGCAGTTAGCAGTCAATAATTTAAACACAAAGTATTAACGGCCCACCCCTAAACTTACAAACCTTATAAAAATAGCCCCGATATTTCACATTATGCAATAGGACATGCCCCACCTCCCTTTATACATACCCCCCAAAACATTCCCTGCCCCCACTAGATGATCAGCCAAATAGTAGGGCACTGCCCTAAGTGGGGGTCAGTACGGACCACTGTGATGTCTATAATGCAGTGGTGGCCAACGGGAAATACAACTCCCATGAAGCATGCGCATTGTTTATCATACCAGGCACCATGGGAGCTGTAGTGCCACAACAGCTGGGGAGCTCTCTGTTGGCTATCCCTGCTCCAGCGGACGATGACTGCATGTGTCTTTTGAATATACATATGTGTGTAAACATATTTAATCCCTTGAATACATTCAGCGTTAAAAACCCCATACTGTAGTTTATCAATCATTTCCCTGCCTAAAAAGCTGCCCCTACCGAAAGATTTCAGATGGCGTAGACGGTGCAGCTCGTCCAGGGCTGGGTGCCTGCTTCTGTCCAGCTGCTGTTGAACTACAACTCATGTCATGTTATTCTCAGCAAGTGGATGAGTAGCAATAATGGGAGTTGTAATCCGTAACAGCAGCTAGAGGCCTGCTGTTACCTAGCCCTGAGATACCCCCTTTGTAATGCAGGGGGCTAGTAGTAGGGTTATCATTAAGGTAACATGTATATGCCCTATGCAGCAACCCTTATCTCTGGTTTGTTACAGCTTGAAGATAACCCAACTGCGGAGTGCCTTATTGTCTCTCTACTAAAGAGAGATGCCCCCTGCTTCAGCCTCCGCTGTGGGTATTGACGCAGGGTAGAGTCAAGGTCATCTTCTGGCCAGGCAGACGGAGAAAAGAGGATATGTAGGGCGGCTGGTTAGCTTTTTGTGATAATACCTGGGGGGAAGCAAAATGAATGGGAACAGACAGGCGACAGAGAGAGAGATTGCGATATAGAGATGTGTACAAAAGAAAAGCAAAAATAGAAATTAAACACGGGCAGGTTGTGAAGACAAAGGAACCAAGGTGGGCAAAATTAAAAGAGGAAAGATGTCCCAAAGAGGTGGAATGGAGAACAAACATACAGAAAAAAAATCATTAATAAATAAATATACAGCCTTAAGCAGAATGCAGCGTGTAAAGATTGTGCTCTGAGCTCTCTATATACATATTTATACTTGGTATATTATATACATGAACATTAGTGTTCTCACTACAAAATGATGCACTTCTAGCTCCTAAGTAATACTGTAGTTAAGGTTGTGTGCAAGAATATATATACACACTAATATACGTATATGTATTTACATAGCAGAATATATATGTATATATAAGGTAAACCGAATAACTCTGTATTATTTATATACATCCAGTGGTGTAACACAGAGGTGCACATTGATGAGAAATCATTATTTGTTTCGTACATTCCAGACACAAACCATGGAGTGAATGTGATAGTGACATCTCGTGGCCATTGTGTATATTGCAGGACACCAATTCCTAAGGGAAACACTTGGCTAGTAGTCACGATATTGGTACAAAAATGTGACAAACGGATTACACTGCATAATATCATGACGATGACATGTTTCCCTGTTTCTAGTGACAGACACAACCATTATTATTTTCATTAGGGAATGCTGGGTATGTCTAGCCAACATTAACCCCTGTAGTTGCAGCCACTGTGTGTTCACTGAGAGTATTGCAGGGCATGTTCCCTATTTGGTCATTGACCTCTAGTGCCACCCTGTGGTCACTGTGGGAATTTCCAGTGTTATGTGCCCTGTTTGCTGGGGGAAGCAGGGACAGGGGGATCCTGAGTGATGGCATTGCTGGTTTTCCTGGCTTTCTCTTTCCCGCTGGCTCCCAAGGGCCCCTGCTCCTTGTTATCAGCCGGACGCTGCTTGCTGAGGGGCCCAGGGGGGGGAGAGGCGTGACCGTTCTTCTCGTCTGAAAAAAGTTGTTTAAGTACGTCAAAGAAGTTACTGATTGGGCGGCCTAGAGATAGAGAGAGAAAAACAGGGAAGGGAGAGAGGGAGGGAGGGTAAGAGAGAGGGAGACAGAATAGAGTGCAGGGGGAAACAAAGTGGGGCGTGTGAGATGGTGTGAGTCAAGCAGTGCAATTAGAGTGAATGTGTGAACGGGGATAACACAAAACAAGTAGAAATAAGGGTCCAACCCAGGGTTGCACAACGACTGTCCGACAGCTGTTCTGTTTCCTTTCCAGTCCCAGTAACCGATATGAATCTAGAACTGGGTCACATATGTCCCCTTCAAGCAGGGGTGCTTGTAATTATTTGTTAAAACCATTTTTTTAGGATACCAGTGACTTTTAGTGCATCCCTGCCAAAAGTTATTGCTAGAAGTATCTTTGGTTAAGGGGGAAATTAGGATAGTACAGAACGACAGTGATGGGAGCCGCACATGGAACAAAAGCTGTAAGACGACAGGCGTCCAACCGTGGGTTAAACTGCAGAAAAAGTGGAGAGAATGAGAGAATTCTGGCAATCCTAAGGCAGCGTTATTATCTGAAGGCTTTTCCGCTAGTATATATTTCCATTTTAGGGGGTTGGATGTGACTGGAAAGTGGAACCCATTCTCAGAGTCCAGGATATTTTGATATGCTAAAGCTTTTATGCCGGGTATACGCATCTATTCATATTTTTAAGATTCAACCATAACCGTAACATATGGCATATGTTAAATATTGCAATCTAGTTTCAGCAATGGTCATACTGGTCTGCTGGTAAACGGATTCCTCCACTTTTACCATTTTTGCCTCAGAATTTATCTTTCTACATAGAATCTACAGGCATAATGATGCTTCGTGGACAGCTCCGGTGGAAGGTGACATCTCAAGAGCTGTGGCCACCTCTCCTACCGAACGTATCGCACACGATGGGGATTTCATTCCGGCTTCGTAGGGGGGAAAGCAGCCATGTCAGCAACCAAATCACATTAGCTGTTAGTGAATAGCCCTCTTATAGTGAATTAAAGCACCGGTGGACAGACAATAGCGCTGCATTAGAACGTGGGAGAGGTGGAGGAAGGGTTATGAAGAAGGTAAAATAAAACCAGCAGTAAAATCAGGAAGAGGTTGTGAATTTTGAAAGACAAGCTGGTGTTGCACACAGAGCTGATATGCAGTCACAGACAAAATGACATTTCTAGATGAAGACTAATCATTTAAAGAATGCAGAGAATATATTACATTTTACATGGATGATGCAGCAGCCCCAGCCTACAGCTGAGAGATACAGAACGGTGAACGCCGCTGAGCCCAATGCAGCCAAATGGTTCTGATGGAAAATCTCCAGATGCCTGGGTGCGGGTGGATCAGATGGAGAGGATGAGGACACCATGGGGGAGGTTGGACATGGGGTGAGAAAGCGGTGCACGTGCCGATTATCGTGCGCAGGTGATGCCACTACCATCATCTTCTACCCAGCAAAGGATTGTGGGATTCGTCTGTAACTTCCTAAAGACTGAGTAGGTGTATGGGGTTTCCCCTGCACTGGAAAGTGTGGGTCAGGATCTGGAAGGAGCGGGACCGGTGCTTAAACAAAACAATCAGAGGAGCTAAAAAGGGATGATTGAAGTAGGTGAAAACAGCGTGGGTGTATTGCAAATGGCAGCATACAGGGTGGAAAACGTATGGAGAAACTTAGAGGCCAGGCAATAAATTATAGCAGACGGCACCATATTCTTTTAGGAGCTAGGGATGAGTATGCCTAGAGGCAACAATATAGATGGGCGCAAAACTTTTAGGTTACTTGTTTCCTGGGGTGTGTCGGGCTCTTGTAGCATACTAAATATTACTTGTGATCATACCTCTGACAAGACTTTTGGATGCCACGAGTGCCCAAGGGGTTATTGTAATGGGGTTATAGTGTAATCATGCAACAAGGCGTTGGGTGCTGCGTGAGCAAATCCTCTAAATTACTCTACAACTCTGAATTTGTGCCTCTAAGTGACTTCTATCTGCCTGCTAAGGTGGTATTATAAAATCGATGAATTTTACTAAAATGTCGACCGCAGAGCCTATCGTTGCCTACCCCTCATATCACCAAATCTGGGACCTCCCTAGTGCTGGCCTCCCCAGCTCTCCTGTTCCTTTTGGGAAACAAACCATGGTGTGAGCTGGCCCTGCATAGTTTAATTGGTGAGAAGATATTCAAGAGATTCCATCCCATGATGCATGGGCACAGTTCGGCCCTTCTCGCAAGTTGGGCCTTCCTTAGGCTCAGTGTAGCCCATGAGTTGCAATTGACAAGAAACTTCTGAGGATATAAGAACTCATATCTTGGGGCTGCTTCCTCTTAAGGGATCCAAAATCTGTTTATTATAAGATGTTGTACTGGGAAGATTGTGTTGCAGTCAGAAACTTTATGAAAGTTTTTAGGCCTCTAAACTTTTTGTATTGAGTCAGCAGGTCTACAGAGACTATAATCTCAGGATGTATTCACTAAAGGGGGAGTTGACGGGAGAGCTGTGGTTTCAACCGCTTGACTTCACTGTATGTTATGAAGGTCCAAGTCTATCGAGCTAGTGGAACAGGAAATCTTTGGTTGTCCCGTATAATGCAGAGTTAAGTCAAGTGAAATTCCTTCAAAGTCTCCTCACCCATTAAATTATACTTTTTGCAGGGTCATCTTAACCCTTCTTCCTGGAAAAACCTCCCCATGTTGGCCCTTCTTAATGAATAGTGAAGCGAGGGAGTTACTAGAAAGCAACTGGGTTTGGGTCTGCTTTGGTGCCTGATGTAAAACACACACCAGTTTAGGCTGTTTGGTCTACCATATCTTTGTAAATGTCACCAAAACACTGTACTTTATATATCTATATAACATCTCTGTATAGCTTCACTTAACCACGCACAATGTTGATAGATGTAAGATAGGGTATAAGACAATACACAGTTGGTTGAGATGGATTAAAATCACAGAATGAAGAAGATAAAAATGTGGGTCATGGTGCATGGCAAGGATTAGCGAGATTAGCTCTAATGAGTATGACTTTAATTATGAACATGATCAAAATGTGGGGTTGTGACACTATAGGAGAAGGTCAGGTGAAAATGAAAATGGAAAAGAGGAGATAAAAGATCAGTTCAGAGAGAGAGAGAAAAGAAGAGGCAGAGCTAGGGACCAGGAAGCCACACATTTTAGAAGAAGTATTTAGGGACTTGTTGACATGGATTCAAATCAGCCAACTTCTGGCTGGAAAGTTCTGCATAGGAAGTAAAAAAAACTAATCGGTTGTTTTTGGAGCATCCTTCATGTTAGAAATATGTTAAAATGTGCTTGTTCTTTGTGGATAAAGTGAAGTGAAGTCAACAGTGGAAAAGCCAAAATATTGTGTGTCCCTGGGAAGCTTTAGTACTAAATGGCCTATATGTGTGTGTGGGCGAGGGAATGTTGTATCAACTATAGAAAAGGGTCTGGACAGGAAGGTTGGGCAACTGCGCCCCTCCAACTGTTGCTGGACTTCAACTCTCAGCAGTCTGGGCACTGAGAATGTCAATCCTTCAATAACATTAGGGCTGCAGGTTGCTCAACCCTAGCTGGCGTTTGTCAGTAGGGCACTATCAGTGGACTCTAGGTAACTATGTAATTAATAGTTTAAATAATAATGAGAGGGGAGGACCCAAATGAGTAGTCTCTACAAGCCAGATTCTGCGTGGTTAGCAAGGAGGGAAGGACAGGGAGTGGAGCAATAGCAACAGCAGCGGAGGCATGAGCACACAGCTGGAGGGTCCTTACCACATTTTGAGAGCTTTCCACTGAGATACTCCATACAGTTATTGGGGTCTGAACAGCACAGGGGGAAAAACAGGGTGGGGCATATGAACCAAACATTCCCACACAAAACAAATGCAACCACCCCACACGCTGCCCTGCTCATTCATTGGCGTAAACGTTGGGTGATGTTTCTGTAGGTGAATTGCAGCGAGGTTTGTTAGGTGTTTGTGTCTGTTGTTGATAATGATCGCTCTCTTGCGTTTATCAGGCATTATAAGGGTGCAAAGTGATTTTTTGTCTGGTAGGATTACACCACTTAAGAGGCGTGGCCATCTTTGCTCCTTTAGAACTTGTGTATTCATAACCGTATGAATTGCAAACATGGCAAATTTGGTTCACTAAACGAAGCCACAGAAATAAGGCCAGACCCGGACGAAAACAAAGCAAAACGTTTTGAATTTTCGTCCAAAATACGTGGGCCTACATTCATTCACACTGTTACACACTCTCATTCTCTCACACTCTCATTTTGGTTCAGTCTCTTTCTCCCACTCTCAAAATGTTTGCCTACCTTCTATGCCGACTGGTTCCGCCGACGACTTCCGCTTTCACATCTTCTTTTTTATCTTTTCTCTTCTCCCTTCTCTTCTCTATTCAGTCTGATATCTTCAATCTTCCATCTTCGTCTGCATCTCCACGGGCATAACACGGCAGGAACTTTCGTCAAAAATGGTGGCTCTTGGGGTGATATCCTATCCCTGATCCTCCAATTGGAGGAGAGGACTTGAACTTAGGGCAACATGGCAGTGCGTCTGGTTGGAGGATCGGGGAGTGGATGTCACTGCAAGCGTCGCCATTTTTGTGGAAATTCCCGCTGTGTTATGTCTGCAGAGATGCTGGCGAAGGCAGAAGATGGAAGACAGCAGATTAAAGATGCTGTGGAAGTGGTCGGCAGAGAAGGCAGGGTAGCATTTAGAGAGCGTGAAAGAGTGAACAAGAATGAGAGTGAGAGTGAATGTGGGCACCGGCAACAAATTTTGGCCCCGAATTAAAAATGCCCCTGAATTTTTGGCCGAACCGCATGAGCTTTTGTCCCATTTGCTCATTTGTTATAATAACTAAATGAATTTATGAAAATGGTTAGCTTTGCCATTTAGCTGTTTCTGGTATGTTTGATATAGGGATTATTTTACTTCAGGGAAGCTGAGGTATGTTTAAAAAAAAAAGGCCAGGAATATAAATTCAAATCAATTTCCTGTCCTGAAGTTCCCGTTCCTTCTCCTCAGCGACTTTTCAATAAGCAAGAGATAACTTAATGGGGATGAACAACCATACTGATCCAAGCAATAGGAAGTTCAAATACATTTCCATTTGGTTTACATTTGAGATTTTCTTTTTTAACAAACACATTACTTCCTGTGTTCTGAAAAGTAAAAAATGTATGATCCATGACAGACCCATTGTAACTGGCTGTAACTAACCGCTACTTCTGATTAAAAGCTGCCCTGTCCAGGCATAACGAAGTATCATCTAAAACAGTGGACGTATTTCCCTGACAAGACAAGCAACTGATCACTGCATGAATCACTGCACAAATTGATAGATAATAGTAATTGATAATTGATAGTAACAGAGTGTGAAGACATTCAGTCTTTCCACCCACCCGACTCTCACCTGAAAGCTGCAGTACAGACGGTTGTTCATGTGAGCTTAAAAGCTGGGTTTGAATTGTCTCGACAACCCGTTTAAACCGCCGGCTGGGACCTAAAGCAACAAGGACATAAAGGTCAGCAGAAAGGAGTACCAGACATCATCTGATGAAACCTCCACAGTCAGGACTGGATTATCTCCTTGGAAGACTTGGTGTCTACCTACAGCTCTATGTTATGAGGAGAACCGTGTGAGATGAAGGGATGTTCATAATGTGGTTCCACCAATTTTGATCTCCGTCAACTCCCCATCCCCATCTTGTATACATGTCCAGATGGGGGCCTAACCCCTTTGGTGGATTCTGTGACACCAACCTCCATCACAACAGTGAGGGTGTGATGTTATATCCCATTATTCCATTGACTAGGGCTTGCGCTTCACGAAAAAGGTTCCCAAATTTTATCTAAGCTCTCCATTAGACTCCTTTACGTCTACTTTCCGCAGACCTTGTCTTCTGTTCAGGATATCTTTGAGCCTAACCCGTACATGCTTACATTTCCTTGTACTGTATTAACTTTTGTGTGATGATATTTACCATTCTCTTAATGACACACGACTACAAAATGATGTCGATATACAATCTTGTCCAAACCTGAATGTCTCCCCCACATGCTGGCAGATACCTGATAACAGAGTGAAAGTGACTGAATATATCCCGCAGTCCTTCTGCTTCTCTCCACTTTCCGTATATGTGATATCCACCTGGAACTTCACTGGCTTCTGGAAGACGGATGGACCCCCTGTGGATTTGTACTCCGCTCGGAAACTGGTTTGTGAGATCACACTGTGACTGAGACTTGGGATCTGTGAAAACGCAAGGAAAGGCATTTGTATGACAGGGTCACAGAAGAGTCAACATGGAGTCTACAAGAGTGTATTCAGCCAGGACGATTGTCTCACCGAGAGGAACGCTTGTACAATATCAGCTTTGATGGAACTTAAAGGTTTATCTTTAATGACCACAAAGATCTGATCCTCCTTTTCCAGGGTGAGGAAGTTACCAAACCAAGACTTTTTGGCCAATCTGATGAAATAAGAAATGCAATTAGTAAAATGCAATTAGTAGTCTTTCAATGTAGGCTCCACTAAACAGAACCGTTAGAAAAGAAAGAGCAAAGTCAAACAAACAAGAAAAAAAAACCCCAAACCACCCCTAGCTCTAAAATCCCCCACAGCGGTCAATATAACGCAATCAATAGCAATATAAAATCCCTGAGATTGGAATCATACACAACACGAATTGTGGTTAGACATCTGGTAAAGAGCTACAAATGAACATCAGATTGTCCGTCGAATAGAAGTACGTGTAATCCGGACGGGTGTCTACAGAATGGTGTCGGAAATGGCATTCTACTCACTCTGGTGATGATTCTGGAGTCAGGTTGGTCATTTCATCAGCTGTAGGAACTAAGCATAAAGAAAAGGTTACTTCTGTTGGGATCTTATCTGTATTCTTCGCTTGGCGTGATATTTAACCATTGTAATCTCCTGACATATCTATCATAGAACACGGTTATATAAATATAGATTTTCTTAATTTTGCGGTTAGAGAGCCTTCTAACCACATTGCCAAATATGCTACTAACAAATTGGGGGGGGGGTAAAATTGGCCCACATCTTTCAATGCAATGGGGTGACTTATTGCAGTGTTGTAGGTGCAAAAAAAAGGATAAATTGTGTAAAACTCTGATTGAGGCAACTTTATGACGACAACATTTTCCAGAATGCAACAGGCAGGCCAATGATAGATGTGTGAATGAAATCAAGTAAATTCACGCCATACAAAGTGGTGCACCCCATGTATAAACATTTCATGGGTTTTTGTGCCAAAATAAAAATGCACATTATTAACCCCTTCAAAACTGGCAGAACTGCATCCATGTCAGAAATATATATATATATATATATATATATATATATTATATATACACATATATAAGCTGGTAGTTCTGTCTATACATTACCCCAGAGTGTACCTGTACTGTGCCTTCATAAATCCCCCTCTTTTGGGAGCTTTTTGTTGGTGTTAATAGGTGGTCTTCTCTTGGGGTAATCTATGTGTGGAGGGGTTGCTTCCATCTCCACCTACCTCGTTCCTACATACGTGATCAGGGTAGGGACTTACATTTTAAAAGGTGAGGGAGAAGACTGGATGGTGTTGCCTATTGCAAGGTGTAGCATACGATACTTACTGCCCTGATGATTGGCAAGGAAGTTACCGAGTCTGGGTGGTGGTTTCCCAGATGGCGAGTGGTCTCAGAGAAATTGTACAGGGACAGGGATAGCCACTGATGTTACACCATGACTCATTTATAACAATTAACTTATTCAAAATAGGTTAACCATTTATGCTAGGGGATAGCTAAGGTTATTTTATCATCGAAAGGCAATTCTTCCTGCTGTTTTTAATACATGTTTTGCTGTTGGGCACTGCAATGCATTCGTATACAACAGAATACTGAGCTGTAACAAAAATCACACGGCGACAGGTAAGTGACTGCCCTTCCTAACGAGTGATAGTTGAGAGCTATGCCGTGCTGAGAAGACACTAATTAATGGTGCCTACAACCTAAAAGGGTTGTGTTTACTTTCTCCAGGCTAAACTGGGCAGGATCATTAACATGGAAATTGATGAGCTTGCACAATCGCCGTATACATTAAAACTGGGGACGGGGTTAGAGACCCATTAGGGAAATCTAAAGTCTCGGCGGTGCGTGGCTGGTGAGGCTTTATCACCATTTATAGATAATTCATTCTGGAGACGCTGTAATGAGTTCTGGTCTCTTACGTAATCACCACAGGGAAATAAGTCTAAGTCTAAAGGCTTTCCGGAGAGTCTGTCCATGGACACGTTATGCTGATCTGTGACAATAATTCATCAGCTCAGCCGGACTCCTCCAGGGCAGAAAGTGGTCCTAGGAGATTAGAGATGTGGAATACAGGGGCAAATGATGCTACCAAATCTTGGGTTACATCCTTAACTATATGGGGCAGCTGTCAGCATGCACGACACTTTTAATTTCAGATCCAAGCAGTAGCCTACACCGCCTATGTTTATTTGATCATCCAAATCAACTCAACCTACAATACATGAGCACCGTCATCATGACAGGTCCTTTACATTAGTTTGTGACATTTCTTATTTAACAGGTATTTTATTGTGTCTTCGAGTGATGGAGACAGCTGCAGGTTGCTGATGAGCCAAGCCCGTGAAAAGATCACACATTACTGAAGCAGACGCGGCATCTCGATGGTCTCTCTATGGAGCTTTCTGCAGGACCTTTGATTATCCATAATTTATTAAAAAGGCATCTCAGACAAGGTTTTATTTGCTTAACAGCTACAGTAAGCACTGTCAGGAAGAGCAGGCATAAAAGAAACCTTGCCATTCTGATAATGAAGAAGGGTTACAGTATACCATTGACCATCCTCATGGATACAGTAATGTGTTTTGCACAAGGTATGTTTATTTTAGTGGTTTTAGTTCACATGATAACTACATCATTTACATCTGTTAGAAATGTGTCGCACAGCACTCTGACAGACTATATGCCGTAACCCTAATGAACTAGCCAACCATGGGCATATATTCTCTCACATTCAAAAAAAAAAAATAGTGCGCCACATATCTATTAAGTACCTCTAAATCTAGAAGTCCTAGCCGATAGGGGTCACCTTAAATAGTTCTTGTTTGGTAGATTACTCTTTACTTCTGCGCTATCCTTGTCGAAGGGAAGAAAAATCAACCATACGGTTTCCACTCATGGGTTTTTGTTTTTTTTTTTGGAGAAAGAATAAAACCTACACATACATGCGAGTTGGCGACACAGTGGGCTACACTTCCCTGGTCCTTCACCAGTGTCAAGGGAAGCAAAGGAACACATTTCCCAGCCTCTGTTTTGTTTACCATTCTTACCTTGCAGTTTACGGCGATGGAATCTTGGTGACCCCAGGAAGTTATTCTTGATAGAATTCAGCCTGGTCCTCCAGGGCATTCCCCCAATGCTCGGGCTGGAAGGTGGAGTAGGTGAAGGAGTCCCCGCTGGACTTTCCTTGGGTGTATGGACAGGTGTCCCCTTGGGAGTAGGGAGGGGGCTGCCACGAGGTGACGGATGAGGGGTGACCTGTATAAGGGGCACAGATTTGGGGGCCAGGTCAGTGAGAGGAGGCCTGGTTGGGGTTCTGCAAGCGGTATTCCCTGCGGGAGAATTAGTGGCACATGGAGCGGTGCTACAAGAGTTAGTGGAAGGAAGGGGGTTGGATCGGGTAGTCTGGAGCGGTTTCTCAGATGCTCGTGGTTTGGGAGGGAAGGTATGGGTTTTGTTTGGGTGAGATAATGGGCAATCTTTTTGAACAGAGGGATTGGAGTTCAAAGTTGTATGATTAGAGTTGGGTGGCGTGGGGGGTTGGGGCAGGGCAAAAAACCTCCTTATTGGCTGTGATATATTAAAAAAGAGGAAAGCAGAGATACACAATAGAGAGGAGTATACAGAGGAATAAGGTAAAGTAGCATACAATAACAGTAGATATAAACAGTGAAAGAAGGAAATACAGTCATTGAACAAAGAATAAAGACAAGAGTGTATGGCGAATAAGACAAGCGTAAAAAAGACGATGGAGACAGGAAAGGTCAGAGACCAAATGGATCACAAACACAGATACAGTAACAAAGCAACAGGAAAGAAAAGTAAGAAGAAAAAGATCCAGAATAAAAACATGTTTTAGCAAAGCAGCCAAGGGAGGAGAAATGACCAAGATAAGGGGTGAGGATGCGCTCATTTAGGGGTGCATAGGATAAGGTCAGATGAGAGGACAGGAGCAGCCAGCAAAGTGGACAAAAAAGAATGGAAAAAAAAAGAAAAAAGAGACATGCATGTTAGCATTAGCACCAACAAAATCAGCAAAAAGCACAGAGCAGCTCATGAAAAGCAATCCGCCGTGTAACCTGTCAATGCTAAAACATGGGTTAAATCAGCAATCCTTCTGGATTTGTTTCACTTTATTGTTAGAGCCACTGAAAATCATGTTTCTCTACCCCCTCCCCTTGTTTCTGAGCAAATACCACTTCTGTTCCCATTCACAGAAACAATGTGGCCGTCAAACATAAACTTTTTTCAAGCAGGGCAATAGGACAGCTCTGCATGGCGATGATGTACTGCAGCTTTCTATTGAAAAAACGTGGCAGCTTTCTTTTAAAAACGGCAAGAAAACGTTAAATGGTTCTGGTCTCCGGAGCTATAAATAGACTATTTTAGCTCTAGGGGCTTTTTGTGCGTGGGGATTCTGTGACAAAACCATACAAGAAGCAAGAAGGATTGCTGAGTTTATGTGGGTGTAATAGGTCCCTGCGCTTTACATATTTCATATATATTTATATATATTTGCATAACCACGGATGTGCGAGCGACATACATACACGATGACATAAAGAAACACAAAATGACGTTTCTTCTCATCAGTACAATCAGCCAACGGAGCCAGTGTAGAAGAAATGTCAATATATGTACACACTTTGTTCGGTTACTAACAGGATATGAAGAGTGGCACGAGTACGGGATGGTTAGTGTATGCTGATAATCTGCACTCACCCTTGGGCTGCTCACTGGACTGATCGAGAGTCCTGAAGAAGCACCGCTGATAGAACGTGACCTGTAAGGGAGAGATACAGATTGGGTTATAACCTGGTATGCCAATGACCTTATTTACAGAAGTTTATAATATTTTCATTCATCAAATATTCATATGAGGAGAAGTTAATATGTTACAACAACATAGGTTCTATTCACTAAAGGCCAAATTACCGCCATTGAGTATTCTAGATTGATGAGCTCTGTGAGCAAGTGAGCGCTGGGTCTATTGGCAAAAAGGGATAATGAAATAGTTAGCTATGAGCACAAGTAAGTAGAAGTCCCACTTCTTCATGAGTTTGTGTCTGAATCATGGCTAACCTGCAGCACTGAGAATGGAGAACATACAGGACACCCGCTGCATGCACTTGCTATGGGGTGCAAGAGGTATTATAATAATGAAACATACTTTTTATGTGATATTCTTCCTTTTTCATTACTTACCTCTGACCATGCTGTGCCATCTCAATAGCTCTGCGAGCCGGTACTGGTGACCCTCCATCTGTTCCGCTAAGAACCTCCATAGACTTTCGCTCCGGCCTTCTCTTTCCATGACGAGTCAGCATAGGAGAGTCCACTCTTTTCCTCGGAGGGTCTATATATTTAGAGGAAGACACTTTATCATTAAACTCTAAATCTGAAAGATGGGCTTAACAATTTTCTTTGTAAAGACTTTATTTTGCCAAAACGATGGACGCACACAACTGATGACAGGAGAGGGTGTACCGACTACTGTTCAATTGTATGCATAAATCAAATATACAGCTAATGCAGTAAGATTTTAACATTTCAAGTGATATATGATCCATGGCATTTCAGAACAGTAATCTGCTAGGCCTTGTGCATCTTTTATAAAAAAAATAACCTGGCTCCAGGGCCTGGCATTTGGTTCTCACCAATATCTGCCCTTGGTGGGAGATCTTCATCTTCCTGGCTGGGGTATCTTTCCTTCCGATCCAGTAATAGGAAATAAATCATCTTCTCTTGGTTTTCCCTGAATGTAAGCAGGGAAGTTAGACATTCACAGTACATATACAATATATATATATATTCCTTTATCTCCTCTATTTGCTGCACCTAACTTGTCATCATCCTGTCGACCGTCGCTCACGTAAATACCGTACATTCTACTGTCTTTGTTCTACCTTTCCTCACCCTTCCCCATGTCCACGGCACTTACTCTTCAGAAAGCAGGTCCTGCAGTAACTTGTTGCGATCCCTGAAGCAGCCTAGGGAGTGCATACTGTCCAGCACGTCTGGGTCCACATCCTCCAGCGATGGCAGAGACCCCATCTGCACCTTTCTTGGGACAGCTTGTTCCGGTTCTGGCTCATTCTTCCCACCGCTGCAGGACAGTAAGAGATTTATCATCATGCTTCATATAAAAACATATTGCATTATATTACAAGTAAAGAACGCCAGCAGACTCGTGTGGTTATGTTGCAAAAGGGGAGATTGAAAATTAAAGAATAAATCTAGAATAGCATTAACTCAGGTTAGCACAGAGTGGTAGAGAAGAGCGCTCCGGCAGGCTTACACAGTCTAATGTATGAACATTAGCTTAAGACTTAACTGGGATACCGCGTGCTGTTCTGGAGATCACATTTCCAGAAGGACAATTCTGAGAGGAGGAACTATGATCTATATCAAAATTTCTTGATTCTGGACTTCAAACATTGTTGACTTTGCAGAGAAATGAGTTATAGGGCTGGTTAATTGGGGCTTTGCCATATGTAATGCAACTGAGTGATGCGATGGGGCCTTAGTGATAAAATAGTATGGTCCATTTATGTAGGTTATATGTACTGTGGAGCCTGGAGGCTTGAAAATACGGGGCACTTATCTGATCGCGGATCTATCTACCAAAATTTGTCTAAAAACTGCAAACTTAAAGCGTGCTTTGGGACCTTATTTAACCACGTATTTCCTTTTAATACCATCATGTTTTTGGGTTTCCAGCCATGAATGACTAACTCTGATTATGTTGTATAGTTTATACTTACATGTACCAGGTGTGCTTCTGTATGGCTTCTAACTGCAAGAGAGAAATAACACTATTTAGGTTTGTGCAGAACCCTTATTACAGCTCTACATCACTTCATTGTCTCTACAACTTCAATCCAGTCCCGCATGTCCGTACCTAGAAAATTTGGAACTGTTGTTTAATTATTGATTAATCCCCTTTGTCAATATGTTCCAACTTAAAGAGACTTATTTACATCCAAAGTAAGGGCTGCACAATCATTATTTTAAAAGATTCAATAAAAACAATCTATCCGGCCACTGACAGAGTGTATAAGAGACTGTTAGATCATCACAATGAAGTGAGGATCAGACAGCGTGCTACGGATGTTGCCGTTGTCAGTGTTGTCAGCGACTGGCTCTTCTTCAAGCTTGTCTTTAACGTTTATAGCTGCTGTAAGTTGTAGTAAAATGAAAAGCGAGAGCCTGTATCTCACCGTCAACCTCTTTATGGGTTCCACCTCAATCATCCCGCACAGCAGGTTCTGACAGTCGGGGGGAATGAAGTGTGGCATGTGGAAGACCCCTCGCTTCACTTTCTCTAGAAGCTGCCTCAAGTTATCATCATCAAATGGCAGGGCGCCCTGTGAAATAAATGTATACTTATTTGGAATACATATGGAACTGCAGCTTTGACAAAGGCATAATAAATAAGCCTTTCTAAATCCATTTTTGTCAATATAAACGAATGAATTACATATGTAATCTGATGCAGCGAATAGTTAATAGTCACTTTTAATGAATATAATAAATCATTTTGAGTGTCAGTGTTAAAATACAGGTTAGTCTTAGCCTTTAGCTGCAGAGGATTATGGGAGGTGAAGCTTATTGAGAGCTGGTTGCCTACAACTACTCTATATATATATATAAAAATGGCACAAACCTGTAGCTTTTGCTGTTTGTACAAAAGTAATGCACTTTGCATTCTAAGGTCTTATTATAGGACATAGGAATAAGTACTTATAGTATAGAAGCATGATTCCCGTGTCCCGTGGAGTTAGTGACATGATGGCTGTGATGTTTTAGTGCGTTTGTGATGTTTCGGTGCTTTAAAGATCTACATCAAAGTGATCAAAAGGCACTAATCTATTTGATGTGTTAGAGGACGTTTTAACCATGGATATTCTTACCACAAGCAGAGCAAACAGGATGACCCCACAGCTCCAGATATCTGCTTTCCTTCCATCATATTTCTCGCCCTGCACAAGACACACACGATAGTAGTTGTTGGTTTTTTGCACCCTACATCGTAGATTAGTACAAACCAAGGGGCATAAACAGGACTTACCCTGATCACCTCTGGACAGGCGTAATGTGGTGACCTGCATTAGTAATAATAAAAGGTATTAGGTTGTTGCTATAGAAACTGGAAAGGCTAAACGTTCCTGTTTTGCTCTTATGTGACTAAACCTTCATAGGAAACAATAAAATGACAGATCTGCAAATGTTTATTTTTTTAACATACTAGAGAATGGATTCAAGTGGAACAGCACCTTTAAACCACCAACACTGTTCTGTATCCAAATTATCCCTATATTCCAAAAAAAACACATCAGCAATCTAAAAAACATTAGCATTTCTAGCATTCGCCCAGCCCACGCCAACCACAAACACTCTGGGTCTACTTTAAACCTCTTTAGAAGAACTTGTAATGCCAAATATACCCACCCGCAGCTGGTCTCCAGCAGGCTGTCTCCGACCTGCAGAGAGGCCATCCCAAAATCAGCGATGCGGATGTTATTCTTCTCATCAAGAAGAAGGTTTTCAGGCTTCAGATCCCTGTGGCTAAGGGTAAGACATGGAGGAGGAAAAAGTCACAGAAGAAATAAGTTATTGTGATATCAATGAAAGCATGAGAAGGCACGCAGGATGTATATCGTAATGATTTCACCATAGGGTCTGGCCACCAAAAGCTTAATTGGCAGAGAATAATCCTGACCTGTATTTTCTCTTGGTAAACCCGGCCCTTTTTGAAAGTAGAATGGACAGGGTTTCTTGCTCCTTCAGACCCCAATAAATCCCACTAAAATCCTATTCCACCTTCCATAAATCAACTCATGGAAACTCAAAAGTCTGCTTGAAGCAGCCAATAAGTGTCAAGAATATTCAGACCATCTAGGAGAAGACAGCTGCTGCAGCAGGGCAGCCTCTTCTTTTTATGTTGTTTTCGTTTGGAAGAATACATATTAAAGTACTCACAGACTCCTGTTTTGTACGTGAAACAAAGCTAAGTAAGTATGTAAAGGTCTGTTGTTTTTCATTAGAGACATTCTGGAAAAAGTTGAAGTTGACCAACTTACTTCTTGATTTTCAAAATTTGGAACCATATAACTTTTCACATTAACGCTTACCAGATGGAATGACTGTGGCAAAAGTCCAGCGCCGAGATGATCTGCCGGAAGAATTTGCGAGCTTCCTTAGGGGTAAGGCGCCCTTTCTTTACCAGGTAGTCGAAGAGTTCTCCCCCAGACACGTGCTCCAAAACAAGGTACCTGCGCAGTCACAAGGGTTTGCGAATGAGAAGAAAGTATGGCATACTATGGGAACGGGAGGAAGGAACGAGGCAGAGAAGTTACATGGAGTCAAACTGCTAAGGTGGGAAAATGGCACCATTTAAAAGATTAGAGCTGACAACCTGACAACCAGACAGGGAGAGGGAAATATAATCGAACCTATATGTACATATCACAGACATGGTACAAAGTCTCGCAAATTGACATATCGGTATGTCAGAATGGGAACTAGAAGGCCAAAGGTGTATGCAATATAAACAGAAAAGGGTCAGATTTAAAGAAAATTGGAATTAAAACTTTGAAAGCTTTGAAAATCCTTGTATTATAGGTGTGGGGTTTTTTTTTATAAAAAAGGGATTAGAAAGCACATAATTCTGCTGTACAGAACCGACGCTGCTCCTAAGCCAGACCCTGGAATTCATGTATACTCACAGGTATTTCTTGTTCTCATAGACATCATGTAATTTTAAGACGTGCGGATGTTCAATTAACTTGAGGATAGCGATCTCACGCTCCACCTGTCAACAACCATATGGTTACAAGATATATTTATTTCGCATAATATACACAAACATACAATGCTGCACAATAACATACTGCCACTGTGGTTATGCCCATCCTTGGCTACCATGTTTAGGCTGTTCAGGATCTTCCGGACTGTGTTTTTCCCCATGAAAATGTTTAAGGGTAAATGTAGTAACGTAAACATCTTTTAGCCTCGGAATATTTTATGTCGCTATGATGTCATGATATAATTTGTGTTTAGTTTACCATCCTGTAATCCGGTTGTGTTAACACACATATATATATTGGCATAGTATATTGAATGACAAATAAATCAAGCTATTTTTGGTGTACATTTAATAGATCTGTGTTTTCTTTTCTTAATTATTATTTCATAAAAATGAATCTTACATATCCTCTTTGAAATGAGTAAGATTACCAGAACATAATCTTTAACAACTCTTTTCTATATTATCCAATTATACTAATACCCTGTGCTTTTTAAGAAGAATTATCAAACAAAAAAAAGATAATTCGTCTTTAAGCCTCTGACTGCCAGACAGATGTGTAACACATTGTTAAGTGAAGCAAATGTCATCACTTTTGGTTCCACATTCATCCACTAGGCGCGTGAATCAATGGCGTCTCATTCGCATGCAATGTCTGTGCTACTTGCATATGAGAGATGGTCCGGATTAATCAGAGATAGCCCATTCTACCCATGCCAGAATCCGTAAGATAACACAAAATATAAAAGAACCTATAGGATGTTGTCAATGGTTTAATTGGGGTAGTTACATGATAGCTATTTACTCCTCTTCTGTCCAACTAAAGGTGATGAGCCTCTCCTGACATGCAGAGAAAAGTTGTAATAAGAAGCCACAACTGCACTTCATCAGGGACATAAAACAATTTATTCTGGTAAATCAAGTCAAGTAGACGGTTCCCTTGTAACCATCGCAATGCCTTGTTAGATCTCCGGAACATGGTCAAGCGCTATAGAAGAACATAATGTGCGGCCGATCATATCCAGCCATCAGCCCCACCTACATCATCAGGCTGCTGCCCTTAAAACGCCAAGGCATCCCATCATCGCCAGTCTGTTGGGGAAAATGGCTGCTCATGCATCAGACTTGGTCCTTCTAAGTGCTACCAAGTGTTTCTAGCAGGAGGCTGCGTACGCCATTTATCCACCTCCTGGCCTTAAAGTGCCAGGGTCGATTTTCATACTCAGCCCATCCTCTTTGACCCATTGACTTTGACACCAACCCAGAGTGCCATTGACTATCACCACTCCTAACTAGCCCCTGTATGCTCAACACTGCTGGAAAGCACTGCTGCAGTTGCTATGGTAATAAGACCTCTAAAACTTTGCACTGGGTTTGTATGCATGCCCTCCATGCTTTTGTGCATACCTACAGTCAGATGTACTAGGATACCAAGATAATCACAGAGTGAGATATAGTCTCGCATAAGCTTTCAAGACCTTAGAGGATCCCTAAAAATGGTTCACGCATGTATGATGTCTGCTCAAAGGGTGAATCCATGGACCTTCCTGAATACCTGTACTTTTAACACAGACGTTAATAATAATTAGGTCAGTTTAAGTCTACGATGGACTGATTTCTTAACACATTAAGCGTGTTTCAGTCATTAGGTCACATTGTGTAAGTCTATAGAGAATCCCATGCCACATTCCTACGCAGCCTACTGTAACAAGACAACCTTAGACACCCCAGCCTGATTAGCATCATTATCAGTCTGGCCTCGGGAGGGGATCGTACAGAAGGGGGGATGATTACTTCCTAATCTTTAATTATCCACTTTCTAATGTACAGACACATCAAAGAAAAGGGGCTGGAGGGTGGGGGAGGGAGATGTAGACAGCATCGAGGATAGAAATAGAGAGAACTAAAAGGAGAGCTATTGGTAAGAGAAGAGGGGGAGGAAAGCTACCGAGAAAAAGAAAGACAGAGAGGGAGAAGACGAGAAGCAAAAATGGGAGAAGCGAGGGGGAGATGATTTGGAGAAGAGACAACCAGAACTTAGTACAATAGAGAATGAACGCATAGGGGGAGACGGACACGGTGTGAGGACAAAGGGCAAAATTACTTTTGTATTTAGGAGGCAAATTGTTAGGTGATTGCAAAGCGGCATTTTCATGGACTTTATCCACTTACCCCGTCCTTGCACTTGGCCTCCTTACACACATTACCCCAATGATGTGTGCCAGTGGAGTATATAAAATTGTATTAATCCACTGATTTCCTGTTACCAAGGAAACAAGTCAAGGGTCTGTCTGGCCAGAGCTCATAAATAGGAACGTTTACACGTATTGGTGGATACGCGCAGTAACTATTTCAGTGCCAGAGGTTGGAAGTTCCACCAAGAAGGGACTTTATAAATGTGCCGGCGATGCCATTCTGGGCTGGTGTAAATGGTGTGTTTTACGGCCCGCACAGCAGCTCGAGGCGTGCGTGTCCTAGTCTATCATTCTGTCGTCCTCTTTTTGTCAGGCTGCCAAAGCTAGCTGCAGGGATACAAGAGGTGAACCAGGGCTAAGTGCTCCTGTCACACATGCAGCCTCTTTGGTGTGTTCTGTAGACTGTTTTACAGGCTCTATGATAGGCTTCCGCATGTCAGCACATCTTACCCGTCTATCTTTGTGGGGTCACCATCATAAATCCTGTAATGCAATATACTGTAAGAGGATATTTCAATGCCCGATACTTGAGATGGCAAGTGATGCCTACAATGTATCAATCCCCTCTCCTTTCCAGCTCCCTCTCTCCTCTTAACTCTATTCTAGTACCATCTTACTCATTTTAACTTCTCTTCTACCCCCTAGAAGTTTATTCTGCAGCCACTTCATTAGAAATGTATGTGTGAATGGGGAGCATATACAGACACACACTAACGTACCCCCCTACTAGCAAAAATACACACACACACATACTAACATTCCCAGACACACACTAACATACCTCCCACTCACAAAAATACCCATACACACACTAACATACCCCCTACTCACAAAAATACACACACAAACACATACTAACATACCCATACACTCACAAACATGCCCAGACACACATTCTAACATATCCAGACCTTTACACACTGAAATGCCAACATTCACAACCATATTCACACATAAACTCACACATAAACATAGCCAGACACATGGTCACACACTTATCCTCACGCACTCAACATATCAAGACACACAGATATGCACTAACATACACGGGCACATACACTGTCATACTCACGGAGGATGCCTAGGTCTATCTTGAAGAGGTTGGAGGTAGTCACCACTGCAGAGATCATGCGGGCCACATGTTAGACACTCCTGCCCAAGAATCTCAGTCATCCCCGCGTCAGTCTCCTCTCTCCTTAATTTGAGAGCAGACCGAGGACCAAAAAAGGTTTACAGCAGACTAGATTGGCCAAATTGTTCCTACCGGTTGTTAAATTCTGTGTTCTTATGCCCCATACCTTTCAGCTTTTTTATTTATTTCATCTTTCTTCACTTATTTCAGTTTCCTGTCTTCATTTGAGCTTTCTGGGTCTCCCCTGCCTTTTTTTCCTGATGAAGACCGCAAGGGTGGAATTTTTTTTGTCTCTCACCTTTTTAATTCATTCTCATATTATATTAAAAAACTAATGAAATCTCCTCGTCAAAATAACATCATCCATGAAGTTGCTCTGTTCTCTCTATATCTACGATTACCATTACCTCTTAGATTCGGTGGAGTCCTGTTAGTAACCAGTAGGCCAGTTTCTATTTATTATTTTTGGGGCTCATGCCTCAGGGCTTCAGAAACATAGATACATGTATGATCAGTGCTTAGTACCCAGGAAGAAGTCACATCAGTCGCTAAAGCACCCAAGACCCCGTTCGATATGCGATTTTTCATCTTCGCGTGGACTGTGTCATCAGCTGCACACAGTTTAAATACGGTACTTTGATCATTACCATGGATATTCGCTGTGAGTTTTACATCAGCCTGCAATATCATGCTGTTTTTCCTTCAAGTGTTTAAGATCTTGTGTATTAGTAATATATAATCACCAGCTAACATTGATTACGACAATTTATTGCCACTTCTACAATAAATGATGGCTTTTGTGTGTTTATTCTGCTTTGCAATCTCGAAGATCAATTTAACAGGAGTGACCTCTTTGCTACAAAGTAGGGAGCTTGCTAAGTGTTACAGGGCTTTACTATCACTTTAAATACAGAGTTACATTGAGAATATTCCATTTCTATTTTAGATTTGCCATCCTTCTGTGTTTGCAGAATGTAGAAATTTCACTATTTTTTCTTTATAGATTTGGGGCAGATCCCAGCTAAACCTGGCAGTCAATTCTGGAAGGAAACAGGAAAAAAAACAACAAATTATATAAAAAACCCCCTCTGTGTTTGGCCGAATCCCACTCCGTAAAATAGTCGCATCTCTGAGCAGTTTCATGGGCAAAAAGAGTAAAATATCAATGGTTTTGTAAAAAGTCTACATAAAGAAAAACAAATACATCTGAATATATCTGATGGCCTAGAAAAGACCTTTGTTTCCTAGGTTGTAGTTTTGAGGCTTGCGAGTTATATATTTATAGCTATTTGTGTAATTAAGGCTTTTAGATGCATAATTATATGTTTTCTCTACACTATTTGATTTATAAAACCATTTACTCTTGTTTCTATATTCATTGTTGTGCCTTTAACACAGAGACTCCGGGCTCCTAGAAAAGAGGGACATCAGGGGAGGAAGGAATGGTGATGAAGGAACCTTGTGGCACACAGAGAGACTGTTCCTCTCAAGTAAACCAGGCTATATATTTATGTGGTCACAAAAAGAAGTGCTAACCATAATATACCTGATTCCCCAAATTCTTAAAACCCATGCAGGGGGGACACACGTCCCCCTTTGCCACCATCTCCTACTCAAGCTGTTGTCAAACTGGAGCCAACTCAGCCAACCTCTGGCTGGTTACAAACTGGCAAAAGACCATAGGACATGAGGTTTAATGACAGCTGGAAAGCTACTCCACAAATTGGTACACTACAACACATATAAATATAAATATTAAATTAACGCAGACGCGTACTAAATGCACTGCTTTCTCAAGGTACCCTATCCAGCTCACAATATTGAAATAAGTAAAGGCTGGAACATCCATCACAAATGTGACTGCTCTTTCTGACACACATTAACCACATTATACAAGACAATGGGAGACGGGTCTAAGCATCTCATTAACACCCATCCAGAGAGAACAAAATCAGAGCCACTGAGAAATTTAAATGTCCCTCCTAGTGGTACAGAAGACCAGATGGCGTCCATAAATACCTGCCTCTGACTGCTATTGGTGTTGTCAAAAAGAAAGCCTCGGGTGTTCTGTCATATTTATTGGCAATGGCCCGTTATCATTGCATATTTGTGTACATGACATGAACTTATAGAGTATATGAATGTGGGAAATGTCTTATGAACCTTCTTTCCTTTTATCACCCCCCCAAAATAGCGAAGAGTTGCAGACCCTACAATTACGGGACATTCAGCTATAGATATTGTAGCTATATACATGAATAACTTGAACTACCACGAACATGGGAGGCTCTGTTTGTCTTTGGGATGATGGAGCGGAGATGTAGGTCTGATGAAATATCCACTTTCTTTTAAATGAACTGTGCTTGCTATCTATTAGCGAAGCTCTTTGAGTCCTATACGGCCATGAAATCTTCGACAATGAAGAAGCACATATAAAAATTGATAGGTATGCGTTGGGAACAAACAAGCATTTTTTAATCAGTGGGAGCAAAGGCATGTCTCTTATGAGTTAACGGCATGATACTGTATGTTTAATGTAGCAACACCTGCCTCTTTTCGGCTTTTCACACCGTACCATCTGCTCTCCACCCCACTAACATGTATGGAACATCTGCTGCCTCCCCCATCTTCTGCACATGCAAAGCCAGCCTGTCACCTTCACCTCTCCCCTGTCAGAACAAAGCCTCGCAAATACGTTATACAGAAAATAGAGATTTTTTTTTTGCTGCCAGTGAGGGCAAAAAACAGGCTGCAAAGTCAGAGCCTTCTCTGCCATAGAATAGGCATATTCAATAGGTACCTACATATGGATAAGGACACAGATTTCCTCCTTAAACAAATACAGACGGGTTAAACAAGAGAAACTGTGACCAGTGTTCAATTTATTTTGCTTTTCTATCCATATATATATATATATATATATATACATACACACACACATACATAACATATACAGTACACTACTGGGTTTTGGGGTCACGTTTTCCTTCCAAGGATTTCTAATGATCAATTATGAATATATTACATTAAAAATCAGCTGTTTCCAGCTACGAGATATATATATATATATATATAGTATAATATATATAGAGATATATATATATATATATTGTTTTCTATTATATATAGAGAGAGAGAAAGAGAGATGTCAGACAATGTATTGTCTGACATCACAAACATTAGAAGACATATTTTATAAATATTTGTAATAATTAAATCCTTATATGTATAAATAAGCGGCTATATGTCATGATAATTTACTTAATTTAAACGTAATTTTACTAGTTTTAACCCTAGTCACTATGGACACAAACCACATCTTTCCGTTTTCACTTTCTGCTTCAATCCTTTGAGCGCCACAATTTCCCACCAACAGTTTGCAGCCATCTGACATGCAAAGGGTTAAGAAATCATATAATAATCATATTTCATACAGAAAGGTTGCAGCCACGGGAAGAATCACACGGCCCGTCTTTGCTGGACCATTACCTTCATTAACACGGACTCGCTGAGCTTTTCTCTGTTGACGATTTTGATGGCAACCTTTTGACACGTGACGCAATGAACACCAAGTTTCACCAGACCTGTCGGGGAAGAAAAACAAATAAATGAATATGCGACAGAATTCTGGACAAAATTTGCCATTCTGCAGAATGCTGCCAGACGGTGGGTCACAGATCACCCGATAACACTTGTCAATGTCTGCTTCCTATTTGGCTTGTGGCTGGACCGCCACGTGCTCGCAAGCGCTTGCACCTCTAAAATACACCTACCACGCTGTGTATCCAGCCTTAACTACAGTCAAACGGCACCTTTCCTGGTTTACTAAGCGGCGGTATTAGCCTGAGCTGACGTGTGTGAGGCCAGACTAAGCTGTGCTCGCCATGTGTCTGCCGTAATGACGCCATTTGTGACGTTAATTTTACGCATTTACATCCGTGTGATGTAATCCGTGCTCCAATGTCCAAGCGGCTTCAGAAATATCAGTAAAAATAAAATAAATGAAAGAGTTACTATTTACAAGTTTTCTTGCCCATAAAATTTACACATACTCTATATTCCTTACAAGTTTAGGGTAATAACTAAAAAGATATAAAAGTTCTCCTTTTGGTGGGAGTTCCCCTTTCACTTCTGTCCATTATACCATATATTTTTATTAGAATGCTATATTGTACATCACAAGCGAATGTCAGCACTTTATCGGTAAATGATAATCAAAGTTGTTAATTGAGTTTATCTTGCAGTGCTGGGAGTTTAATGAGCATGTATGTATGTATGTATGTATGTATGTACGTATGTACGTGTGTGTATGTGTATACACAGCATATATCTATATCTATGCATAAAAACTCAGAGTAGCGCTAATTAGCAAGAACTCTGGTAATGAAGACTCAGGGGATGGTGTGGGTTGTGGGCTGGAGGGGGTGGCGGAAGCTGATTGGGGTGGGTGGACGGGGGTCCCATCTCGCTGCGTCTCACGCTCTTTGAAGTTAGTCACAGGGGGCAGGACACAAAAAAAAAACGCTTCTGGGAAAGGACGATGTTTTAAAAAGTGGGGCACAGAAAATGAAGCAAAGGAGGGAGAAAAAGAGGGAATTCGGGGATGCAGAGAAAAAGTTGGCGTGAAAAACAATTTGAAAACATTCATAAAAATAACAAGATGCAAGGGTGTAATAAAGTGTTGGGGATATCATGTTGTATAATAAAGCACACAAACCCCAAGGTGTATCTTCCAAGCGGGCGAGGGGTGCTGGAATCCCAAACTGATGGCCAGCATCAGGACTATCACAGTCTTTGATATATCCATATTTGCATAAGTCTGTTTTATTGTCTGCTTTCCATGTAGCTCTTGAAAGGAACAGGGTTGGCCGCCCCGGGGTGACCCTGCTGGAGTTCAGTACTGAGACCGGCATCACGCTGGGGAGCTGCCTTTCTTGCCCTCTGGAAAAAGGAGTCTTGTGCGGCAAAATGGTCATGTCTCCACTTAATTGTTTGCACGTAGGTTAATATTTTTTATTAGATATATATTATATTTCTGCTCTCATGTAAAAGATATAGAAAAGTCATGTGCAGGGGATCGTTATCGGATGACTTGTCAATATACCCTACAACTGTCCTACTTGTCACTACTTACACAGCGTTAGAAGTAGCAGCACGCGCTCGAAAGGGAGCAACTGAGGTGACATCGTACAACGCGGGAACCAAAGACGAGCCAGGCCTCCTACCGAGTGGAAAAGCGAAAGACAAAACACTGCCTACCTGCCCATCATGTTACAAGAACATAACCTCGCAGCCAGACACGGCACGTGGAATCCCATTATAATCTTCAGAACGCACCGCACCTATCTGAGCAGCACCAAATGGCAATCCCTGATGTCGCCGATGATCAAATTAGCCCATCGTTTACCCTCTAACAGAACAAATGAATAACAGAAGCTCTGCTGTATTATAATACTTAGTACTTACCTAGTAACCCTTTCTGTGCCGGGGGGGGGGTCACATGGATCTGGCTTAGAAAGAGTACATTTACTCTTATGTCAGCATTAGTGTACCTGCGGCTTAAAATCATTTACTAATAAATGTAACCTTTTAAGTCCCTGTACATTTTCCTAATAAAAGACATGTTGCCATAAAACCCTTGTAATATTTTATATCGGAGGGGGGGGGGGTAATTAAAAACCCTTCATAATATTAAATTTCCCCATTCTAGTGGAGAATACGTTTACTCGAGAGCAGGGTAAGGAATACACATGATTAAGGGTAACACAGGCTGCAGAACAGGGCAAAACTAGAAACAACAGGGCCTCAGTGCAAAATGTCCCGCAGTGCCAGCTTTGTCCCAAAACAGCTAGTCATTGCCAAGTATTTCCCCAAACAATCGGTGTCATTTTACCCCCCAAACAGCTTCTCTGTGTCATTGTACCCCCAAACAGCTTCTCTGTGCCATCTTAGCCACCAATCAGCCTGTCTGTGATATCTGTGTCCCCACCTTGTCTAATCCATCTTTATCTCAAGCTTGCCTGTGCCATCTTAGCTCCTAAACAGCTTGACTGTGCCATCTTAGCCCCCAAACAGCTTCTCTGTGCCATCTTAGCCCTCAAACAGCCTGTCTATGCATCTTTGTCCCAGCCATGTGAGCCATCTTTGTCCTCAGCTTGCCTGTGCCATTTTAGCTCCCAGAAAGCGTGTCTGCAAGTGTCATGCGAGTGATGAAGGGTTAACAAAGTGTAGGGGGAAGCAGGATACCAGTATGATTAAGGCACAGATCTGTATTGCCTTTATGACATATTTAACAGGGCTCATAGCATCACCAGGACATTATTTGCTCCAAAGGGCTCCAAGAGCCCTCTCACAGTATACGTTATCTCACCTCTTCAACAAGCCGGGTGATTGCCAAAGGAACCCCCCAAATAAGAATGGAGATCAGATTACACTCAAGGTCCACTCTGTCAAGTGTCTAGATCTTGTTTAATACTCATTAATACATCATTTGCAACCCGCTGCATGATGGGTCCTGAATCTAAGGTGAGACCAAGGACTTTTTAAGGCTTAAAACAGACAGACTTGATGAGCCTTATCTGTTTTCTAGGTTTCTATTAACTGCTGAGATAAGGTGGGGTTATAACAATTAGTAATGGAGTGTGGATCCTGCCCTGCCCATCCATAAATACAACAGACAATCAGCAATGTTACTGATGGCTCTAATATTAGTGTGCAAATGGTTCTTGGGCACTTTGTGATACACTAATGCAGTTCTCCTGCGCTAACAGATAAGGGAACTGTGTAACTAAATGGAGATGTGCTGCTTCCTTAGAAAACTGAGCCAGCTCCATTGTCTTGATAGAATCCACCAGAGAGAACACTGTATGTGTTGCTGAGGATTTGCCTTATCGTGTGCTTCAGCACCCTGGACAGAGTTACCGAATAATCCTCTGCAACACACCCTACACTCTCTCATAAGCGCTCTACTCCTGCATTGTCAGCTTACCCCACCCCACCCCCTACCAGCATTCCTCCTTCCTCGTCTACATCTTCTCATTGGAGCCCTCCCTCCACGGTTTGGTCTCTCTCCCCATCCAACCCCCTTAAGGCTCCTGCTGACTCAGTTCTAGCTCTGAGCGCTGGTAGTTATGATAGAAACAGTGATTAGTCCTGGACAATTTAACATAAGAAGCCGAGTGAAATGCTTGCAGAGTCAGAATACTAAAGGTGATATTTAAGGAAAAAGACTGCAAGCTCTTGGGATCAGAGATCAGCAAACGGTTTCCATATCCTGCAGCTTTCTCCGCTGTACTTATTCAATTTGCAATAAGGTAAAAGTGCTTGGATACAAAACACGTTATCAATCATTCCGAATCCTGGTTAGCATACCATACAGAGGAACATATGTAGGATTTACAAATAATCACATATGGTACAGTTGATCAAGCAGCTTGTATAACAGCAAATTGCTTGCTAGGTTACAATCCATCTTTCCCCCAACTTCATCATCACCCAGTTATTTGACAAGTTAAAAATATCTTTTCCCTCTTCTCCCTTCTGTCCCTTATCTCAAATTAACATATCACTGGTTTTATTGTCATTTAATGGAATATTATCTGTTCTTAGATTCTGAGCCTACACTCAGGCCTCGAAATTACATTATCTTTGCTTACAAGTCCAGATGATTCGGGGGGGGGGGGGCATGGAAGGTCTGGTACCTCACCGTCCAGGAGGCAAGCCTCATCGCCTGGTGCTGTAATATATTGGCTAAAACCTATTTGGTAGACATCATGATAATTTCTATCCAGTCCAAGTCAACACAGATCCCCATAAGAAGAACACTGGGTGGATCCAGTAAGCGTGTAAATGCTGCCTGATGTTCTTGTTACTCCAGACACCCTAGAAAGGGACATATTTACCTTGGCTGCTCTAGCCCTCACCTAGCGCGATATGATGTCATTTCCCATAACGTTGTCTCAGGTGCGTGGCGCTGGCTACTTCATACTGTGGTGTGCATCGTGTGAATGGTCCAGTTGGGGGGTCAGAGATCTGCCTTGTAACTGGGCCACTGAGCAGCGCATCTGAGTAATGAGTCCGTGGGCACACCTTTCACCAGCCTTGACGACTTCATTTCGCATTGTGCGAATGGAGAGCATGATGGGATTTCAGTGCCGGTCTACCCGGAATATAATGAGGCTATATGAATCAATAATAATATCACAGTTGAAATCCCTGCTTAAATACAGGTTCTGAATAGCCTTATTTCGTGACAAGTTATGATATTCACAAGGACAGTCATTAGAACCATTTGGTTGCTGTCAGCAGTGAACCATTACTTTTGTGACGGGCTATTAAAGGGTTAATGTTTTAAAACACTCATGATCAGCTAATTCAGAAAAGTCCCCACGTACTACCAGTTATTGCATACGGTTCTGTATGTGAATACTGTAAAGGAAGGCAGCGGGTTTAAATACGATGAAGAAATATGGAGATTGATCCAAAACATGTGGCCTTCAGTAGACTGGTGGACACTGAAGTCCCAGCAGTCAATGTAGGTCAAGAGCTTTCTGTAATATTTCGGCAGTTTTCACGATAGTGTCCTGTAGTAATGTAGGCTGGAGTATAAAGGCATCACACCAAGTGCTGGAGCTCCATGAAAGACACGCTGACGGGCCGACTGTTCATGTTCCTGTTCTGTTTGGATCTAAACGCTGCGTCTCAGAATTATATTGTGCTTGTGTAACACTCCTGTGTAGTTATAAACTCAATTTGCACCAAAGAGATCCAGAAAGGATTCCAAACACAAGTCGTTAGGAAACTATGTCAACTGGGGTCAGTTTCAAAGAGGCCATTCGAGCACCAACATGGCTGGGGGTACCCTGAGACCTGGCAAGATTTCTTTAGGTTTGTCAGCAAGATAGCTGCTTGCTCACTGAATTACGCATTACGCATGGCCAGCTTAGCCCTTCATGGGCATAATAAATAGTGAAATGAGAGGGGTAAAACTAAAACTCCCTAACAAACTAGTGACAGTGCGCTCTTTAGTGAATACACTACAGTAGGTTTGTCGGCCCGGCATACAAGTATTTGAATTTGAGTACATTATGCAGGACTAATGTAGCTGTTATTACAGAAGCCGTGAAAGTCATGGAGTAGTGAATACATTTTCTAAAGCCAAGTTTATATTTACAAAGCAGTTAGCGGTAATCATATCTCATTCACTATGCATGAAGTCCAAACCCAGTGAGTGTTACTCGCCGTCTTGCCCCTGTGTACTAATTGAGAATGCACCAACAGTAGGTTACCGACAGCATGGTGCTTAGTGAATAAACCCCAAGGCGAATCATCACACTCCTTCCACTTTTTTATTAACCTAAACGTTTTGGTCCCCATCCTAAACCTTCTCTTTCTGCTGTTTTATTTTTTATTTAAAATCAGAAGAAGATGTAGAACTTGAGGAAGGAGATCTGAGCCTAGTGCTGTACCAGAAATGCATGCCAACGGGGTTGGCTTATATGTTTAAGAAGGCTTGTGGGCTATAGTGGAATTTTGGAAATGCCCTTGGTTCGTGAAAAACCACCTTCATGCCTTATGGGGTATTTCACTTATATTGTATCTCAAGAGAAATGTGAAAAACCTTGCCGTTCATGATACTGACCAGAAAATAATTAAAAGATAAACCCCGTGTATTACGATGTCACAAAATGTCATTGGAAGGAAATCACAATCCGGATTACTTGAGAGAAACCAACCGGTCTAAGGAGACTAAAAAGATGTAATTAACAGTGGAACATGAAAAGAGATTTACTGGAAGAAAAGAAATGGAGTGAAGAAAGACAGAGGAATAAGAAGTTAAGAAACATTTATGTGCAAATGTATCAAGCCATGAGAATGGTAAAGGACAGATAGTGGGTCTACATCAAAAGCTCTTATTGTTAAAGTGATCTTAATAACCCTGGAAAAATTCAAAGAAGGTCTGTATAATAAAAACACATCAATAAGAAGAAAAAAGGAGTGTAGGAATATATCACAGATATCAAACAGAATCAGCTAGAGGTGCCTAGAAGAACGTGGGATGGCCCCGCTCACATTATTATAAGATAAAGGTAAAAGAGGGATTTCATATTAATGCCTTTTACAAAACAAGATACACGGACACCTTCTCCAGATCTGACCCATTTGGACCTGGAATGCGGAGGCTAAATGAGATCAGAACCCTTTCTCCGGCTGGGCATATACAGAACATAACTGACCAAACTGTAGACTTGGGCTAGACTTTCTTCAAGAAACTCACCAATTTGTGAAAAGTCCTCGCCTTCACAACAGCGAGAACACTAAAGCACCTCATGCACAGTACAGCTTCTTTTAAAAAAAAAAAGGTGGGCCATGGTGGGACCGGACAAAAAGAGGAAAGTAGCGAGAAAATAGAGAGCAAGAACGAAAACAATAAATGGACTGGAAGATGGCAAGATAAAAGCCATCCTTGGACGGACGATAGGATGATATATCAGAACGATGTTCTTTGGATATAGTGGGATAAGGAAAATGCTGTATAGCACTCCTAAGAGATGTATTCACTAACCAGGACTTTGTAGGTGAGGAATAAACATGTCAACTCCCTGACTTCACTATGAAACGCCATCCCTAGTGAGCTTCTCCTACAGGGAAGACTGGCCTTGCATGCTGCATAATAGTGTCTGATACCTTTTTAGAATTCCTCCTGTATATTACATTAGCTAGAAGAACTTTACTGGGGGTGCCCTTCACGATGCATGCTGGAGTCAACGAGTAGGACTAACGTCAATGTCAGTTTGGTGAAGATACACCCTAGTGAAATGTCTTGCCCATGTGAGTTCCTCCAAGTCACCGTGCATAAAGACGTTTGTCATTCATGCATGCAATTCAGTGATGCGACACACAAACCCCATATAATTATTTTACAGGTGTAGTATATACTACATGCATTAGACAGGAATATGCATTAGACAGGAATATTGTGAGCATTACGAAGGCTTTCTCTTTGAATCATAGGTCTCAGGGGCCACAGTGCACCACACAGGCCCACTTTACGCCCTGCTTGGGCAGAAGGATAATAAATATTGGGAGAGTAATAGAAAAAATAACAATCCAGGCGGGGAAGATTAAGACAGATGGAAGAGGGAGACAGGGATTGAGAGAACGGGATGGGAGAAAAAAGAACAACATGAAAGAGTAAACATAAGAGAAAGCTTTGAGGAAGAGAGAGAGTGTAAAAGATGGAGGATATAAAGATGGGGGAGAAGTTGGACGAAAAAGGAATAAACAGACAGCAGATGGAAGAGAATCGTAAAAAACAGAGCGCCTTTGAAAGCCATTTTATACATAGGCCGGGATCTATCGCAGGCAGAATTTGGATTATTTTCATATTAGCTTGTGTTTTGGATCTGTACTATTTATGGAAGATTAAACATGCAAGAAAGGATGCTAAAAATACAATTAGTGCCTAAAAAATGTGCAGCGCATCCACTTTGCAAAGTAAACTGTAGGAACATCTGATTTCCCAAGCAATCAAATCTACCGTGCCAAGGAATGGGCTCACAGATCGCTATTTTTGTTTCGACATTTTTATGGCAAAAACAATCTTGTATACTTAAAAAGAAATAAGGAGAACTGTGTTATGCGGTTTATTATTACGGTAACGATCATGTACGCCGCTGTGCTAGGCTGATCTTGTTGTGAGATGATTTTTTTTTTTTTAGCAATTGTTTGGCTTGTCAAAGAACGCCAAGAATGTCCAGAATTGGTGAATCCCAATTAAACCATTAAATCGTGTACAAATCAGATTTAAATAACCGAGCCCATCAGATGACCAATGGCCTGAGAATGTTAGAAGGGGGTAATAAATAATATCCTCTAATATATTAGTATTTTTAATAATACTTGATTCACGGGTGTATAATAAAGCTTTTTTCTTTGTTATTTTAATTTGAACAAAAAAAAAACGTACACAACAAGGCAAGTGTATATGTTGATGGATATAGGAGATATATGAAGAGGAATGAAAGGGGGCTTCAAATAAAGGGCAGAATGAAAGGCAGACAAAGGGGGAGCGCAAAAGAGAAAGGGATGGAGATGAAGTTTGGTGCTGCACCATCTGCCTACCGCTCCGTGCTACACAAATACCACCCCCTGTAATCTCCCAGCCCGGCTTAGCCCAGATCTGCTCAGTATCCATCTGCTTTTGTGATTTCTGGGGATTGTAAGTGATCCGCGGATAGGGACCTGGGGCATTGACATGCTGCTTCTCCTGTGTGTCACGCAAAAAAGTTTCTCTGGTCGTGATTATTCTATGATAGCCGGTGGCGAGATTACCCAGAATGCAACCGGAGACTGGTTAGAGCCACGGCACTATATGTAGAATAGCATGGGATGAATTCATCTCAGTTACGAAGTTGCAGACTCATAGCCCAGCACCCCAAGGAAAATAAGATCAAATATCACATAGGACTGGAAATAATTCACCGGGCGCATTATATTGTCATCTGTTACAATGTAACCTATGTCTCGATATCAATATAATAGACGATTTTTATAATTTCTCTGTAGGAGGTAATGACGACCATTTACAAAAGACGCAGCTTCTGGTAGTGCATGTTGAACATTAATGAGTTAATTCATTGTACGGCTGTGTCATATTTTTTCCCCCTCATCCCTTGCTGCTGTCCTAAGTACTGAACCTATTACTCACATTAAGAAGCAGACTTGGTTTTTTTTGGCATTGTAAAACATTCTAACACATGAAAAGGGTTCCTAATCTCTCACAAGGAAGGGGTTAAACAAAGTCACGTTTGGCATAAAACCAGTAAAAATGATAGTGCTGACAATCTCAGCCTCGTGAAAAGACGAACTTGAGTTCTGATTGACAGCAGGTTAACGGCTGCTAGCAGTAAAGGGTTAATGGAATGTCTCGGAAACCTTTTCCGCAGTATTTTCTACTGTTTTGGGATCTGCTTGGGAGAGAAGAAATGAACCCTCGACGGACAGTGTATGCATTGGGGAAGGGTTAGTGGGAAATGTGCACGTTGGCGGCAATGAATGAGTTAATCCTGATTTGCATGTGCCTGACCTCCATTGGTCTCTGCAATCCTAGTGCAAAGAAGCAGCACAGAGACTGCAGAGAGAAGCTCTATATATAACTCTGCAGTACGGTGGTGACAAGGACCCTCTCAGCCATTGCAGTGCAGACACCCACACTATTTACACATTGGATATGTTCACAACAAAAATAATCTGTCATTACAATGGGAATGCGGGATGCACACGTTACAAATCCCACAGTGTTATTTTGGGTTAAAAAAAACATATTGTATGCTTTCTCTCTACATTCATCTGAGCTTCCACAGGTAACGTTCAGAATGCTTTCACCTGAATGGTAACCGACGAGTCTTTTTAGATAGACGAGGGTAAGTGATTGCTGTGGAAAGGTCTTGTAAATGTGTTATGTTCAATAAAATGCAATAATGATAAACAGTTAAGGCAAAAGCCAAACCAGATCTGGCCAACAACCTTATGGAGTCTATTAGATAAAGTCCTCACTGAAACGCCAAGGTCACCGGTCTCCATTACAAACCAAACGGTTGTACTCATACTGGAAAATCCAAGCTTAAATTGCCCAAATTTGTTGGCTTCATTTGGCAGAGCATATTGGGCTCACCCAAGACCACAGGAAGCTCAACTAAGCAGCTGAACTCGGGACCTCTGTGCCGAGCTTCGGTGAGTTACGTCGGGGCTAGCTGGAGAAGCGAGCCAAACACGGGTCTATCGGCTGTTAACGACGCAGAGCACGGCAGTGATGTGGGCAACCCACCAAATAGAGACTTCCGAGCTGAGCACAAGCCAACTGTGTGCAAGTATCTAAAATCCAGTGGCGAGTAAGAATACCCCAGTATTGGTGAGGATACAACCTCAGACAGGTAATTTTGGATAGCAAATGCAATTGGTATACGCTACACAGATATTTTTGTTGCCAAATCTTCTCTACCTATTCTCGCTTCTAACAATGCAGCCTTAACGCTTTATTCTTTACAAAGAATTATACTAAAGTTATAGTTATGGTCACCCGCTTAAAGTACTAGCCTTCCAACCTTTTGCCATAGAGCTTTTCAATGCATCCACCACTCTTTCCAAAAGCTGCCTGGGCTGGAGGAACTGTCCAAGCTATTCAGCCATAGACTCCAGCATTCTAACCTGTTTGGTAGGTGAACAGCCATAATTATTCCAAAGGTGGGAAAGGTTTGTTTGATAAGACCTGGTTTTGCGAGTTCACAAATCTTCATATAGCCTGGTTGAAAGCTGATATTCATATTGAAACAAGGCCCAAATGTGTTTGCACATCAATGTCCACTGGAGTATCTATGGAAAAGGCATATTCAAACCAGGAGAAGTCCTTCTCTTCCTGCAGAACTATTCCCACTGGTGTCCGGGAAGAACTGGATTTAGCGAAAGATGTAATCATATCCAGTACCAGAAATTTCCAGTATGGAAATTGCAGGTAACCCAATCTTGTTACAGACAACTACGTCATTAACCTGATTCAGAGTCATACCTGCTTCTTTGTTGAGTGGCTAGTGAGACCGCCATAAAGGAACTCAAAGCATCAAATGATCCTGAAAACCCTAAGCACATTAACCATAACACCAAAACCTGTTCCAAGCCAACGGCTGTGGTGTGGCTAACCCCAAATTATGCATTATGAAGATGCAGTCCCACTGAGTTTCTCCTTAATGCATGTAATCTCACCAAGTAAAATGTACATTAGGAAGGACCTGAATACCATTCCTGCAGGAGACATCTGCCAGGGATGGCAGTGTAGTCCAGGAGGTCAAATCGTTCAACCCACCTACAAACTCGTGGTTTACAAAATCCTCTGTTCAGAACGATTACTGACTAAAGTCCTACAAGACCTAAAAAGATCCTGAATGGTGTAGAATTCCTTCAACTTCAGCAAATAAATATGTAAATCCCACCTGATCCACTAGATCCTTTCTCCTGTAGACTGTAGGTGGGTGATGTATACACTCTTTATATGACTTTATAATCTGGAGTCAGGACGTCACCCTATATGAACTATAACTAATACCATCTCAGATTTACACGATAATCGGCGTATAACACTGTATTACAAATAAAAGCATGACCGATCCTGATAATCACCATTTTTGGGGTCAGAACACAATTTTCTATACATGAATGGTGTGTTTTTCTAGCCTGTCCTCAGCAGCATCAAAACCAGGATGAGGAACTGGTTTCTTTTAGAGAAATCCTGGCAAGGGTTACAGTCTTGCTCTGCGGCTCAGATAGAGATTCATATGTGCCCCTCAGACCTTAGTAGACATGGGCCTTCAGCAAGCAAACGAAGAACCCAGTGAGGATGTCACGGTCTGTCACAGATAATATGTCATTGCATTACATAAAATGCTATTTTCTGAGCCTACCCTTATTTTTTTGGAAGTCAGCTTTCCATTTTGGAATAAAGTAAACAGCGTGAAAACAAAAAAACAGAAAGAAAAATATTCCGATGGCACTGAGGATTTCTAACGTGCCAGAGACGCGTAGGGCGAGATTCCAGCACATATGTGTCATTTCTGGGGGCTGCCAGTGTTATGTACAAGGGGTGCGTAAGAACATGTCCAGCCCCTTGACCAAAACAATGGCAGTCATTGTGAGGGCAACAGCAATAGATGCCTGTGTTCCAGTGGGGAAGCCATAAGGTCGAGAAGAAACGCGACGAAAACCAAGCGAATTGAAGTTTAAAGGGCAGCCCAGGTCCCAAAAGGCCAATGGCTTCTTGAATAACTTCCTGTTTGTGGCCAGGTCTCCGCTATATCCCAGAATGCGAAAACCATGGCCCTTCTTCTTCTGTTACCATAACGTGTGATGGGACTAATGCCGCCTTGCAAAACAACAGGCCTTCTATACGGGTTTCTAATGTATCATTTATTTTAACTGCTTCAGTGCCGGGTACTGAACCCAATGTATGTGTTGTATTTTCATTGGTTGGATAAGAGGGGTGAAATGTATGGGATTTCTCACCTTCCAGACCTCAAGCAGTTAATCTGTGGGTTAAACAAAGCGACGTGAAGGTCATCCACTGCTAAACGCACAATTTGGACGTCAGTCCAGAGGCGCTTTTATATTTATATAAGCGTGCAGGGCATGACGTAGGCTTTGATGCATGGTGCTGGAGGAACTGTGTCTATTCTGGCCGTGATGGAGATTCCACTGGCCTCAGTCACTAATGAAGAACCAAGTATTGTATGCGCTCCGCATTTTATTCCTTGGCTGACTCCTCCGAGCAGGTTCCTCTAGACCGTTGGCGCATTCTCACTGATCAAACACAGGCGGCCCCCCAGCCGCTGCGAGCCACATGCATTACCCGTCGGAGCATATGATCCAAACACAGAATCTGACAGCGGATGAAAGCCATTTTTCTACCTGCTGTAAGACCTCAGACCCTATTAGGTGTTTGATGTCGTCATTATTTCCATTGTACAACGCTGTGGAACATGATGGCGCTATATAACGCAATAAATCATAACACACAGGACGGCCTTATACCAATCCCACGCATGTTCACCATAATAACCTCTACCACTTCTGCTGGAACAGCATTCCACTTATCCGCCACCTTCTCATGGAAGACATCCATTCTTAGATTACTACATTGCTGCTGGATGATGGAGTCGTCCCTACCGAAATGGATCCCTCCTGTGAGCATATTACATTAGTCGCCACACGCCATGAGCCAGTGTCAAAATTTGCTTAGCGGGTCTGCCTGAAAGCTCCTATTCCGCCTACCTTGCTAAACTTAACACTTTTGTATCTAAATGAAGTAGAAACCCCAGTTGTGCTTTCACTGCCCAGATCCTTCCCAGATGTAATTCTTTAACGGTGTCAAATTTTACACCATTCAGAATTTTGGTCGGGAGCACTTTTTTGTCATGTGACACAAAAGCCAGAACTGATAGCGTGTTCAGCTTCTGTGTTGGCTAAGGTTCCTTTGGTTCACATACTAGACACCGCATATATATATCTTCTTTGCGTGGGAGTCAACATATGTTAATAAGCCGAGATCAAAGTCCATCCAGCCCTGTACTATTGGAACGAGTACAGAATTCATCATGAATTGCCCAGCGATTAATCAAGTGAGAAGCGGCACGCTGGGAACATGGACCTAAAAATCTAGCGTGCCGTGATATGGAGGGGGGAGCCCCGCGGACCTCATAGGTGTTTGGCGATCGATGACATATTTACACAGCTGTTACCGTTTCCAGGACATAATCAGTCCTTCAGCACACAGTGTGCGTTACATTATATACGAGCATCAGGTACGAGCCCATAATGCTTTAGCATTAGCTCTATAATGTCCATCATATTAAAGTAATGCATAGGGGTTTGTACGGCAGCTGCTGGGCCATAGCAGGTAATTTGTAGATATCCCGGGGTCATTTTCTATAAAAAGAGGCAAGATTCTTCACGGCTTACTTTACAATGTACTTTCTTGACCTCCAACCCCCCCCCCCTCAGGCTCACTAACAGAGCAGAATATGGTAGGATTCCTTGTAAGCCAAAGTCATTAAAGAGCTCAAACGCATCTTTGGCACCTGTGTTTAAGGACAGAATGAGGTTCTGTGACTTAATACTATGACGATTAAAGGGTCTTGATTTGCGATGCAGGCGTGCGTTTTGGATGGGTCCTTTATAACTGACTCTTATATGATGTGCCCCCAACACTTTATGTCTAATAACTTTGTCATAGGGAGAGATGAGTGGTTATTTTTTAGTGGCCTATTCACTAAAGAGGGGTTTCGATTCCCTAATGTCATTATGCATTCTGAAGGGTAAGCCTCTGTGCTCTTCTTATGAATCGACCTTTCATAATGCATAAGTAACGGGAAAGATTTATTTAAACTCACCTCACTGATTATGTTATGCATTACACAGGGCCAGATTAGCTCTTCTTGACAGCTCAATGGGGTTCACATAATGCATAATGATATTAGGGAGTTGGTGAATAGACCCCGGTGTATTTTATACGAGATGCATGAGATTCTAACACCCAGGGACCTCAACGCCCCGATGTGTCAGTTTGTCATTGTCTGAAAGGTATAAATTAGGGTACTGTCCCTAGCAAGGATTAGTGAGCTGCACCATGGGAGTTGTAGTTCCACAGCAACTGGAGAGCTTCTTGTTTGCTGCCCCAGGAGTAGAGGGTGAATTCTCTATATAGGAGAGAAGCTGCAGATGGGCAATTTCTCCCTGTGCAGCTTTGATTTGCCAATTTTGGGCCATTATGACAGTTTTCATTGCTGTTCCACATGTATCACTGTGATTCTTGGAACAACAAGGACAAGGCATCAGTTATGCCCTGACCGGATCCTTTCTGTGATCACACATTAGTGTTTTATACAGTCTATTTCTGTAAGTTATAGTGTGTACTCTCAACCATTTGTGTTGTGGGGCACCCGTATATAGTATTTACCAGGAGATCCCTAAAAACCAGGTGCAAAAATCTACTTAAACTACCTTCCTGAAGCAGCAACGCCAAGGGAAAAATGAATACAACACATTGCATCGAATAGTCAGTGGATGAGAAGAGAGAATATGATAGATACATTTAAATGCATAAGAGAATCCAAAAGATAAGTTGGAGGGTGAAAGGGTGGTAGTTAAGTGGAACAGCCTTTCAGTAGAAGTGGTAGAAGTTAAAACAGTGATACATGATTCTGAGCATGCTGGAAAGTTTCGTTTTTGTTGTGGAATAGATGTCAATCCGAAATGGAACAGAACATATGACAGCTACCCAGCTGCCGGGGCTGGTCCAGCCTTGATTTAAAATATGTGTTTGTGTATGAAGTGATTTTAGGATATACACTACCGTTCAAAAGTTTGGGGACACTTGCAAAACATGGCACTTTCTCGCTGCAACATAATTGCAAAAAAGGGTTTTAACGATCGATTAGCCTTTTAAACTTAAACTTGGATCAGCAAACACAACGTGCCATTGGAGCACAGGAGTGATGGCAGTGATAAAGGAGTGATGGGAGTGATAAAGGAGTGATGGCAGTGATAAAAGAGTGATGGCAGTGATAAAAGAGTGATGGCAGTGATAAAAGAGTGATGGCAGTGATAAAGGGGCTCTGTACGCCTATGAAGAGATTCCATTAGAAATCAGATACAATAGTAATTTACAGCATTAACAGCATCTGCCATATTTTTTCCATCTATTTGATGTTATTTTTTGTGTCGGGGATAAAATCTTTTTCTTTTTTAAAAAAAAACAAGGGCATTCCGAAGTGACCCCAAACTTTTGATTGGCAGCGTGCAGGACTGAGATCTGTCTATGAAGAGGATCTTTTGGTATTCCTGCACAATGTCTGTTTACAGTAGGAAGCCTTTGAGCAGTGAGTCCTTGAATGTCGGTGTATTGGTTGGGGAAGGCAGATACGGGTTCGCGAGATATGGATTTTATAAGCATATGAGAGCTTTTTGAATCCTGTTTGTTAAGGGGGGTTAGAAGTCTAGATCTTCATGTCTGTCCCTAAGGCAGCGGGGAGAGCTCTCACGACTGCTTGTTGGGAAGATGAGAGGTATTGCCTCCTGATCTCTCCAGAAAGACCAGAGAATACAGTATGAGCTTGGTGCATTTAAACAAACTTTAACAAACGGATAAAATCATAGTCATCCATGCCACCTTTTGTAATGAGGCGACACCACAGACTGCCAGCCACCCCTGCAAACAAGAAGCATCTCCACATAGACAATTTCCCACCGTGTCCTAGAAGAAAAGGGACAACAAAGGGACAATCCGCTACGGCGTGACTCAGGTTCCAATTCAGGACAGTTGCTCATATGCAAAAACTGATCGTTACGGATAATATGCAATTCCCAGATACATAGGAAATGGGGTAGAGCCATGGATTCTTGGCTTGTGTCGACTTGGGATGGATGAGATGTATCTCTGTATTTATGGTAGACCTTAATGTAGCTATTGTGTCTTTTAAGCAGAGCGAAGATGTATTTTGGCTCTGGTTTAGGAAGGGATTCGTCCTGTGTGTGTACTTGTGTCTTTTGTGTGTGTGGGATTGGGTAATTGGCCTTTGTGTGTCTGTGAACTGACAGAAGGGGGGGGGGCATATGTGATCATTTTCACATTGCCCGGGTGCCCCAGCTGAATCCCCTCTGGCTAATTACATACCGGTTGGTTCTAACACCTGCTTCCCTTTCCCCCCCAAAAAAAGAAGATCTACCCCCCTTTCCTCGGACACGACACATCCCCCGCCTCACCAAGCCCTTGAAGATGTGAGCTGTGGCTATTGTTCCCCTCTATGACGGATGGTGCACGCAAGCATACACGCTTCCAGTGCTGTCACACAATGAAAATTCACCCTTGCACTGCCGCCTTGGTCTTAGGCTTAGCATAGACTTGATCCTGCCATACAGGCATAATTATCAGATGCAGCCCATAATCTCTTTTTCATCAGATCACCCAATATTAGATATAATTCCACGCCGTCTGAGCCCGTGTCGAAAAATCTGTCAGCAGGTGGTCGCTCCACATGAGATATTAAACAGGACTGTCTAAGCCTCTCCTGATAGTCTGTAGCCAGGCGGTTACTTTAGATCAGATTTAAACCGTGACACTCGTACCCTGCCCTAATAACCTGCATCCAGGAGGTCACCTCGTGCTAGATATGAAATCCAGTATCGCTCAAGAGTGGTCCACCATATCCTTAAAGGTAAGAACGGTGACCAAAAGGTGGATTACATTCTGACTGGTTGTGTTAGTAGGAAAGAACTACAAACTATCACATTTTATGTCATCAAAAACATAAAAACGAATAATCGAAGTACTGCACCAACTGGTGGAAAGCGAAAGGCTCCCGTGACCTCACCATCAAGTCACTGCTTGCATCTGTTGCCAGGGAAAAGAACGTGGAATAGTCGGGTCCATATTCTAATCCTTGGCCCACAAACACTGGGAATGAAACAATGACCCAAGGACTGTCACTTCTGTCACACAGGCTACCGGGTCAGCCAAGAGCTCTTCCCACACAATACACTTTTCCTAGTGGTAATTCTATGTCCGCAACACAGTGCGGCCGGTACCTGTCCTATAAAGCAGGCACCTGGTCTTCATGACAGCTACTGGACCTATAATGTTGAACTATGGTATAGTTGTAAATTAACTTCAACTCTATTACAGAAGGCCCAAGTCTAATTTATTATCTAGAAGGCCTTTTTTTTTGCATTATTCCTTTATACTCTGCAATAACCGTATGTTTTGCAGTGTGATTTTCCCGCAATGGAAAAGTTTATACGACAAGCTGGCCCGGGCTCGCGAGGAAGTGCAGTAACTACAATATGGTACAAATGGAAGAAGCTAAGCGTGCACAATGACAAGGCATTCTTAGAGCTACTTCTTATGGCTAAGCAGATTGTCCCACACCATCAGAAGATGGGATTTTGTAATGTTATGTAGCCGCTGAACCATAATGAATGATCAGTGGAGGTGATTTTCCCACGTTTAGCCTGCCATTTAAATCCCAAATCTTCTACCTCCATTTCTAGTTTGCATCTACCAACGTCAACGCAATTTCTGTACGTCTTCTAATGACCTCAAGGAAGTTGCTATATACCTTTCTTCTCCACCCCATTCCAGCCTTGGTGGAACCAGGCCCATACAGCCTCCAACCAGATGCTTTGTGAACCCAACCCTCAGATTGCCTTGATACATGTAAGGAAGCATCTTTACCCAAGAGGAGACCATTGCCAAGTACAGGTCCTCCCACAGAATAATGGATTGCAACCACCCAGTCCTCCCTCCTACATCTTTATTGTTTCCGCCTGTACCCACCTGTCTGACCCTTCCCAAGCGTCTTCTCCAGCCGGTATGGACCCACATATTGCATGTGTGGTGTTCCACCACCATCTTTTCCCACTGTGGTCATCTTCTCCTCTCTCTTTCCACGGGGATCCAGATGCAAGGAAAATCCTCAAGAGGAAAGGGGGAGGAGGACTGGGGATGGAGGGGGGGGGTGGCTGTCTTCGCTTCTTCTCCCCCCCTCTCTTGCTGGATAAACCTGTCCGTTCTTGTGACGCCCAACCAAGATCCTTTTGGTCCTCCACCATCAATAAGGACTTGCTTGTCTGCTGGACCGTTTCATATGTTCTGCCTTTAATGCAGATCTCTGAAGTCTCAATGTGATGAATGAAACAAAAAAAAAAGCGAGCACACCCTAATGGAAGAAGCACCCTCCTGCTTCTGAAGAAAATAAATAAATAATGCAGTATTGATCACGGTGGATTGTAAAAGCAGGATGGTGTCAGGGTGACGGGAGCATGGTGTGGATGCTGCCGTGTTACATACAAGCAGCCCAGCAGGGACCTGCTGATCACGCTCACTGCTAGAGGTGGGGAGTGAAGGAGGGGGGGAGCATGCAGCCCTCTGGAGCAGGGATGTTAGTCTGCGTGTGATTGGTAGATGCAAGGCTCCTTTCTGGTTGGTGGCAGAAGGTTGCATTTTAATTGGACTATGAAGGGGGGTTACCTTGTGTGTAGGGATGTGTGGCAGCGTGTAGATGGAACATTATATGTAAAATGGGTTGCGGAAAATGGCTGATACATTATTTGGATTTGTGTAAAAATATTTCTAAACTGTGAAACGTTGATTTTGTTCGTCAGCAGAAAATAATATTACGCAAATGCATATTTGTTACATTTTTATACAACGTTACTTATTATTCATAAAGGACGGACATCTAGAACCGAAATGACTACGTATAAGTTACTGTTTTATCACTAACGCATTTATATACTTTTACAGATTTTCTGCAGGGCGGGCATTACCATCAAATTCATCATTTCGCCAGAATACTCCTTAAAACTTAAAATGATTGTTGAATTTGTCATCCTTTTTATTATTATTATTATTATTATTATTATTCAAAAATAATTATTGTCATCAGAGACGATTACACGACCTCCCAGAGAACATATGGAGAATGCATACTGAATACGCTTTCCTGATCTCAGAATCTCTCAGAAGCGACTTGTTGAGGGCTACATATTAAAAGTGCGAAGTCCGAAATGTTGCCTTATCACCGTGGCAACCACTGGAATGGTCGATCAGCAGCATTATCCCGTTGGTTGCTATGGCAATAAGACCACTTTTTTCAGGCATTTCACAAAAATTACTTTTTGGACAAAAATCCATTATGTACGTTGCATTTAACTATTATTTTATAGAAATATTCCCTATTACTCTACTTACTGCTCCACATAATAACTTTAACCCCCTTTATTACTCCATATAACGGATCCATATAATGCCTCCTTCTATTCCTCCATATAACGGATCCATATAATGCCTCCTCCTATTCCTCCATATAACAGATCCATATAATGCCTCCTCCTATTCCTCCATATAACGGATCCATATAATGCCTTTTTTTCTTTATTTCCTCCTATTCCTCCATTGTAACAATCCATATATATGCCTCCTATTTCCTCCATATAACGGTCCATATAAATGCCTTTCCATTCCTCCGTATAACAGATCCACCTATTATATGCCTTCCTAGTCCTCCATATAACGATCCCATATAATGCCGTCCTCCTATTCCCCATAATAACGGATCCATATAATGCCTTTTACTCCTATTCCCTCCCATATAACAGATCCATATAATTAGCCCCTATTCTCCCATATAACGCATCCATATAATTTGCCCTCCTATTCCTCCGTATAACAATCCATATAATGCCTCCCTATGTTCCTCCGTATAACAGATCCAATATTAATGCCTCCTAGTCCCCATATAACGGACCATATAATGCCCTCCCAATTCCTCCGTATAACAGATCCATAAATTGCTCCTATTCCTCCGTATAACAGATCCATAATAATGACCCCTTCCTATTCCTCCATTATAACGGATCCATTATAATGCCTCCTCCTATCCTCCAGATAACAATCCATATAATGCCTCCTTATTCCTCCATATAACGGACCATATAATTGCCTTCCTATTCCTCAGTATAACAGCATCCATATAATGCCCCTAGTCTCCATATAACGACCATATAATGCCTCCTATTCCTCCATTCCTCCATATAACAGATCCATATAATGCCTCCTAGTCCTCCATATAACAGATCACTTTAACCCTCACATTGCTCCATAAAATAGCCGTACTCCCCTTTTAACTCCATATAACAGATTTCTATACCTCCGTATTACTCCATATTAGTCACTGCTCTCATAATTGAACTTGGCAAAACATTTAGGAATTCTCATATTGCTCCATTTAATGTGTATCTGCATCCCCTCCAGTAGTTTATGTGCTGTGCCCGGAAAATAAAGTCCCAGCCTTTTTTATCTAAAATGAATGCACAAAGAATTCAGTATCCATTCGTTCAGCATCTAGTTTTATGGCTTCTGTAACGACTGGCCCATGCGTGACACACAGACAGAAGTATTAACTGATAGATTCGCCTTTGGCATAATGTGGATTTCTCATACATTGAGTCTATCATACTAGTCTAAAAAACGATTTTGGACACTACAATATACTGATAGACTTTATTATTAATTAATTACAGAAAGTTGCCACTGGCAAGCAGTTTTCTTGGCAGACGTCTTTCCTACAAAGGCTACCATATCACTGTTGTATGTTTACTGCTTACTGAAAATGTCCACAAAATCCCTACCAAACCATTGAGTCTTGATGCCTTGAGTTTGCGCATGCACAATGCTGGGATGTCATGTGACTGAAAGCTTCAGCAAACTTGATGGAGTCACTGCCTTACGAGGCGAGAATGCCATGACTGCAGGCGTCCGCGGGACTGCGGGTTCTCATCTTTGGCCCAGTTGGGGAAATCGGAGAATCAGACACTGTGCTGGGTAACACAAGGTCCCCAAAGTGTGGCTTCTGCAGCACAAAGCTCTCATACCACTAGCACTCGCTTCTTTGAGAAGCCGTATCCCATCGCCTCCTGTTGGTTTGTGCTAATGGCGGCAGAGATTTCCGAGGATATCAACCACATGAGGATACCCCACATACCAGCCTGCTTTTGAAATGGGAAGCCCTTCCTTGCGTTCCCTGGAGTTTAAAAACCCCTCCGTGCTCACTAAATATAGAGTGCGAAAATGCCGGAGACCACCTTATACAGAAATGGTTTTAAACAAATACAAATGTGTCCTTATTGCCCCAAACCCGCCATATGCCCCAGATGGGTTATATAAAAGTGTAAATATGTGGGTAACTGTTTACAATTGTCTATCATCTACAAATTACCACTGGTTTGTAACTTTTTTGGATAGATGTATTGAATTCACTTGCACAGAAAGATGGCTGCTCCCATGATACACACTTTAACCTGTTAACAACCCTGCATGGTCTTATATATTTATATATTTCTAATGAAAAGAAAGCAGAATTTGCATTGTTTGTGCATTTTTTTTCTAAGGGAGTCAGGGCACCTAATTTATTAAAAGCTGGAATTTTTATTTTATATTTTTTCTTTTCATAGGAATTTAGCAGACAAAATTGGTCTACTTAGTTGAAAAATGTCAAGATGCTCTGGCACTGAAAAGAGTTAAATCTAGACTTCAAACGGATTAGCCCAATCCTTGGCTGGTAATATTTGCCCCAGAAGTAGGGGATCTGCGTAATATGTTTTCTACACTCATTTGTCCTGCTGTGTATATAACACATTTATCATTCAAATGGTTTTGAGGCCATACCACGGATTATTAGCATTAGTGTCCTATGGACTTCAGTGAAGGCTTATTGATAAATTACAGTCAACTGCACTGCTATTTATCCCAGCTTGCAAGTGCATTGCCCCGGGGCAAATTACATTCCTCCCTTAGTTTTCCAATGTATTAATACTGCAACTAAATTTTGCTTCTCCTTCCAACACAAAACTATCCACGATTCTGTCTGTTCCAACTAATAGAACTCTAACCCATACAGTAATAATACCCAGTATTATACGCTCCAAAAAACCTTCCTTCCCTGTCTTACATTTGTACTCCGATCAAATTCGGAATTATGTTTGTTATCTGAAGGACAAGCATTTACCTAAACCCCACACTTTTTTTCTAAAACATGCTGTCCGTCATCTAATTCTGTGGTCCCTGTGATACCAAGTTTGTTTGGTCTAGTTACTATCCGACGGATAAGATTTTGCCAAAAATCACATTCAGCCATAGTACTTTTTCTGAAAGATATATTGTTGCTCGTCATCTAATTTCGTGGTCTCTGTGATGGATCATACAAATTTAGATTTGCTATTATAATTCTTTTTAACAAAAAAGCCCATCCAAAGTATACCATATAGTAGTAAAGCACTTACAATCCTATGGTAGCAGCATATGAACCCCTGTGCCTATAAAAGCTTATTCCGATTCCCAATTACCTTGTCCTAGAATTGCATTGTTTTAATCACAAATATTAAATACTGTTTATAGTAGAAAAAGAGAAAAATCCTACCAAAAGGAATGAAAAACAAGATGGTGTTATAATGCCAAATCTTTTGCTTCTCAGGAAATTCTACCCTAAAAATAATACTAACCCCATATCCATATTCTAAAAAAAATAAAATATACTAGCTTACCTCTTTTCTATGGAGAGACATGGATCCTTCGAGAGCAAAAGAAATTCTTCACAATTTTTTTTCTTTTTTCTTTCTCATATGGATTTACAGAAGGAAAAAAAGTAACAAGATATATATTAAAATATGATGCTTTCCCAAGTAACAATAACTAAATATTGTTTTATATATATATTATTTAATTATAATGAATAGTTTTATTGTTTATATATTATTTATATTTATTATTATAAATTGTTTACATATATATATATTATTTATATTTATTAGAATAAATAGTTTTATTGTTTTATATATTTATTATTTATATTTATTAGAATAAATTGTTTTATATATATATATACACACACACCGGTATTATTGTTTTATTATTTACCCAGAGTTTCAGACTTCCCAGGTCTGGAGACATCTTTGTTCATTCTGGATAAAGAGGTTTATGAAACACTCTAAATTAAGAAATGACTTGCACGTTTGATGCTGAAATTCAGTAGCAGTATGCCCAACAAGACATTAATGACATATCTCCAAAATATACATGCCAGCCATTTAGAGCTTTAGCAGCTAAATCAGTGGCCATGAAGAAGAATTGTTATTACACTTTGTGGACTATTCACCTGCATTACAGCCCCCATTAATAACTAAACGGCGCTCCAAGAAACTCTTTCATCACACGTATGCGTCCATACTTTTCATGCAGCGTCACTATGGAAAGTTCTCACTTCTAAAGTTTAAAGTAGAAATTCCACAGAGTACCCCTTTGTTCTAATCATTTTAATATGTGGAAATTCATTTTAAACTGGGCCAGGTATTAGGGGGCCACACTTAAAATACTTTTGGAGGGGAATAGACAGACAGTGGTCTTCTTAATGATTTTTGGTGTGGGGTAGGATGTGTGGAGCAAATACTCAAAATTCTCAGAACACGGAAAACACGCAAACAAGCAAGCAACCAAGCATCTCTTAGGGGTTAAGTCACCTTGGAAACTTTTGATGGTTTCAAACCCCATACGTATTATTCTGACGCTCTTTGCCTTCATCAAAAAAAGTTCCGTATGTTACCTCAGATCGCTGCTGGTACCTTGGGGGTCTTTTGGATTCCACATTCTCCAGCACCCATGGGGATATCTTGTCTACCTGAGATAACAGAAAACATATCTCCAATGGTATCAGTGGTTTGCTCGGAATGATTGAATTCACGATTTACCTCCCCAATGTTCAAGACTGACCCAAAGTTAATAAAATGCAAGATTTCAATAATGGGGAACCATCTCGCTAAACTGGGATTAAGGATTCTAGAAAACAGGTGCAGGTAATTATTAGATGAAGAATGATTCCTCCTTAAGCATAGGAAATTATCCTTACAGTAAGGGATGTAAAGCTCTGGAGTTAACAGTCTAAAGATGTAGTAATTGTAGATGGCTTTGAGAGTAGACTTGCGGCAAGAATAGACATCGATTCTTTCTCCCATGAAGTAGTTGCTCAATTTCCTTCCTTTTAGGCTAAACTGACAATAGTAAATGATGATTTATAGTTACCTTCACCTGGATCAAGAAGAAAAGGTCAGCCCGGCCTAAATAAACTGCTAGGCTCCATCATTGCTGGCAAAGACACAACGGTACGTTAGGAACAGTTATTATCACTATTTAATACTGTTTTAATAATGGCATTCCTACTACCGGTGAAACCCAGCCATAAAATAATTATTTCATTAGGAACGGATACACTAAATGAGCCCATTTAATGGCCCTTACATATTATATAAACCATTCTATACCAATAGTATCAGATTTTATAAAATTGTCAAAAATATTGTGCTGTCTTAAAAGTTTTAGTTTTTATATAATATTATGGTTTCAGAGACCTGCATATGATCCACCTGTGTGTGTTCTAGCTGTAGACAAACACTTTGAGTCCTGGTAAACAACAGAATGTCTCAGTCTTAATAAACCAATTGGACACACTGATTAATGAAAGTCTATGGAGGAGAGGACTTCATCAGCATTGCCATAAAGAGTCAGCTCAGTGTGGCGTTTAAGCAGGGAAAGTCAACCAGTGTGAGACGTTACACTGCAGACGCAGAGCGTTGGGAAGATCTCAAAGTCGTCTTCAAGCATCTAAAGCTTTTGAAGAAAATCTAAAACGCAAAATGATTTTTGTTTACGTCACATTGTTTGTTGCCATATTTTCTGTTTAGGTCTCGGGCACGAAAATGCCAGTCGCCCACAAACTTTACCATGAGAGGGGCATCTCATTGCCCCCCCCAACGAAGCATGTGTTTTAAAGCACTTACAGAGTATATCACATGGAGGGACGTGTGTTCGGACGAACATGCTGCAGCGTACAGAAAGGGGCAAATGCATACGGGTGGCATCCTGCAGACCCCCCCCCTCAATGGGGTGACCAAGAAAATGTAAAGCTCTCATATGGATTAAACTGCATATGATGGCTGGAATATCCCTTTCAGAAATCACCGTGCACATTGAGGATTAATTCCTAACAATCAGCCGCAAGGCGGCAATTCCATCTAAAACCAGATTTAAGTTATAAACACATTTTCTGCAGAACACTGTCATACTCTCATACCCACCAAACATTCCAAGTCCTTACATTAGGGGAGGAAACATGGTTAGGTTTAGGTTCCAAAGTGGGACTGCCTCTTCTAACTAGGGACAGCAGGGAGCTATGCAAAGAGACCACGGCCTATCTCGCTTGCCCTCCCTTTATTGGAGTGTGGGAACCAGCAGACATTTAAAGCTGTCACCTGCCGAAGGGCTCTGAGATTCCCTTTCCCTAAGCAGCCCGCGCTGAATACAGACGTGCACGCGCCCAGCGTGCCTGAGCGCGCTTGCTCTGTCTGTGAGTTGTAATGAAGTTGTTGATGTGGGTTGAGCAAGCGCGTGCGCCTAGTGTGCGGGTCAGCTGACTAAGTGTCAGACGGTACACTCAGAACAGGAAGTGCTTGGGTCCGAAGGAAACAGAACACTGCAACAGCCCGGAGACCATGGCGACAAGTGTTAGCACCCAACGGGGCCCGGTAAACAATCGTAACGACGCTAGTAGGGTGCTGGAGGAGCGGCGAGGGTGGAAGCCCTCAGGTGCAGCCTGAGCAGGAGGGGAGGGATAGAAATGGTGACTGTGTCACTGACTGAAGTTCAGATTGTTGATGCCTGTCAGAACTTGATACAGAGTAACAAGAGGGGGTTTTAAGCGGCAACACAAAGGGAAAGAAGCGAACGACAGAGCTTCCTATTGGGTAGATTTAGTCTGATATTGGCTGGGCTTTGGTAACCAAGAATATATAATACAAGATATTTGGATATGTGTTAGCCTACTGCATGTGATTTAATGCACACAACGCTCAATATATGGCAGAGCTAATGAGATAAGCTGTAATATATATATATATATATATATATATATATATATATGTGTGTGTATATATATATATATATATATTCCAGAATCTAGGTGAGGCAGCTGCTTGCATACCTGAGGCAAGATGTCATGATCAGACCCATATGTATGTTCATACAAGGTGTTGATGCAATGGTCTTTATTCGAGATCATATTGCATTTAGAGAATGCCAGCACATTCTGTAGGGTTATTACAGTATGGGGAGAAGGACAATAACGTCATTACAATTGACCATAGTATTAACACCTTAAGACATTCTGATTGAGAAGACAGAGGGCCTGCTTATAACCCATTAGGCCGTTTGGGAGGGGGATGTGGATCAATCCTCATAGTCCCGTGGCGGTTGCTACACTTTCAGAACCTTGCCGTAGATCTCTGTGTATACATAGGGGCTAATTTATCTCCCAATTTGGCAAATACCTAAAATTAAATGGTTATATTTGTTCTATTGCAAATATCTAGTGTCAAGACTTGAGACTTATCGACTTAAATGAACTTGTTGCCACTGAGATTCACTGTAAAATAACATCGTTAATAATCTTGCTAATTAGTATAGTGATTTTTTATTTTATTTTGCAAAGATAGCTTAATGTCGTTCTTTACAGATGAAATGACATTTGAATCAGTTGCAGTTTTGTACATAAAATAAAGGTTTTGGATCGAAGGGATGATTTTTTTCTTACAGTGACAGTTGTGCGGTTCAATTAATATTTTAATATAAAACCGTTCAATTACTGACAGCCTCGTGTGGAGCGCTGGGTGGCAATTATATTTTTGTATTCAAGGTCTTATACAAAACATTAATGGTTTTTTATTTTTTATAGAGCAAAAAAAAAACTGGGCAAATTTCTTCCATTACGGTATTAAAAAAAAAAAAATGGATGCCGATTTTTTTATTTTTTTTATTTTATTTTATTTTTTAAACAAAATAAAATCTTTCCAGCCTCCAAATGCTCTGGCTAGCCCATGGAGACTGCAGCAGATTTAGTTTTTATTCACTTAAAAAATTTAAAATATATAGGGAGTGGGGTTAAAATATTGCTGCTTCCTTAGTCCTCCATAAGAATTAATTTACTAATTGAGATGTCGATCTTAATGAGGCATAACATTGGAATCCTTATTCAGTTTTATGTTGTACTTTTAGTTTGTAGTGTTTCTTGCACGCTTAATCATGTGACCTGCGTCTGACTTTCTCTGCTAAAAAGCATTTTGATCTAATTTTACAGCTCGGTGGAGGGCTTTTTTTTTTAGTTTATTTTTTTTTTTTAGGTCAATGAACTGATGACAAGAGAACATAATATCTCTTTAGATATATTGTTGCTGGGACCCATGCATCATATTGTTTATCTCACTGTAGCCATGTAAGATCCAAATGGATTATCCCTACTAAGAAAAACAAATTTACAAGACAGAAACGAGCACTCAAGAAATCACAAATTTAGGAAGTCTAAAAGATGTTCTACAGTAATTGATTTAAAAAATATGTTTACATAGAGGGAGACCACCTTGGCTTCTGAAACCCCTAATCTTTTGGCAAAATATGCTTTTATGAACGTTGAGGATTTAAGAAGTCTAATTGGTCCCCCTCCTTTTTGCCTGAACCTTTGCATATTATCATATTAATCTATAACATTTTCATTGAATTTGAACTTTCTGTGTAAAATGTAATATTCCTCGATAGGATATTAAACATTAAACAAACAACCTCTGCCGTAAATCAGTTAGGCCTGTGAGGTTTGCGAGCGATACCGGAGTAACCGACACACCAATAAATCCATCTTAACATTTTTGTCGCGCCCCCCCCCCCCCCCAAAGGTTTAATGACTTTAATAACGCAAGCTTTGAATAAGCTTATTTCCCGGCAACGTCTTATTTTGCCCATTAATTGTATTACACACCCCTTGAAACTTTAAGAAGCGTATTGTTTCGCTCAGCCTTTGTGAGCATGAAGAATTCAGCAAATCCAAAGGTCGTGTACAATGATGTCATATCGCACACCTTTGGGTTATAACCTGGAAGCACCGCATTCTTATTCAGTCTGACAGAGGAGAAGTGTCTCTTATTTCACCGATGGCAGAGTAAGCTCAGTTTTGCAGCGGGCGATCGCACCTTCTTTGATCCAGGGATTTAACACTTAGGACCTCCACCTGTGTACGTGACGTAGGTACCATGAAACATCTGGACGAGGCGACGCCGCAGAGAGATTTAATGAAGCTTTTTTTGTGCTTTGCCGTCTGGGACTCGGGACGTTTAATGATAGCACCGGGTTTGCATGGCTGAGCCCTTTAATGATATTGCAGTGGCTTAATGGGAATTTGTTTCTTTACAATTTAAGGCTTTGTGTCTTAGGGGCTGTGATATTTTTAAGCAACGTGGACCTGGATTCTTACCCACTGCATGCTTAGCAAAATCTAAAACATTTCTCTTTCTAGATAGATGAACGACGCTGACGTTTCACAGCTCCAGGGGAGGTTTGGCCGGGTCCTTCATGCCAAACTGCTTTAACTCTGTAACGCTTGTAGGTTTTTGAATGTGAGCTCATTTCAGGTCCTGCCCCATCTCTATGAGGTGTAGGTCGGGACTTGGGTGGGCAGTTCCCAAACTAACTTTACTTCTTGTTCTTCAGCCGTTCTGCTTTTGCGACCGGCCGCAGGCGGATATCCTGAAACTCTCTTGTAAAACTGTCTGTGAAATTCATGACACTGATACCACCGCATCTGACTGTTATGGGATTCTTAAATTGCAGTATAGTATTAAATGGGGGGCCCTTTTGCATAAAGATTTCTGACTTTGCCTCACAAGGCCGATAGAATCTTGTATCAGAACCTTTGATGATTGGAAAGGTGCTTTTAGTAGGGATTCGTACCGTTCGCTGCGCTTTCATACCTCGGCTTTGAGAGGTTTTGGCAGGGTGCCCTCTCCTGAGAATTGTAGCACTGTCGCTGGTCTTGGTCAGTATGGCTCTGCCGGTGGTTGAGAGGAGCTCCAGTGTTGTCCATCCCTGATACACATAAATAAACTCTCTTCCAGCTGTGCTAACAGCTTCAAACTGGTGGCATGGGACAGGAATACTCGGATTTATCATCAGAAAACCATCATAAATGAGGATACCAATGAGAACCGCCATCTTGGTTGCTTGATTGTCCCTCCCTATTAAGTTGCTCTTACTGTTTGTGTTGGGGGAGATCTAACGGCCCTCACAACAGGAACTTTTATTCTATTTTTATTAATAGCTCTTGGCTACCATGAGGCAAAATATCCCCCTTTTCAATACCAAATACCTCAAAATTTCAGATTTTAAGCCCAAACTGCGCTGAAAGCTGTAACGAGGGCTCTGCCCTTTAGATCGGTGGGATGGTTTTGCTTCAGGCCGCAGTAGGTTTTCGGGATGGTTCTGCCGGTCCCGAGCCTTGGTATGCACCCATCCCTTCTTCTCGTTGCGTTTGGAATGCAGGAACGATGCACTTGTTTAAAGTTTCTCAATAAGAACCTTTTCTGAGACGCCTAAAGTGGAATCCGGCTTTACGTAGCAGGCGCTGCCACACCTTATGTGTTAGAAACCAGAAATTCTCAGCGTCATTGGGAAAAAAGGAGTGCATCAACTAGTCTGCCCGGTTTCATATTTATGTATATAGCGCCATCATATTTTGCAGCGCTGTACAATTGTATAACAATGTATGTCTGATATATTGTCAATTACTACCCTTGCTGCAAAGTAGTGTCATTGCACGTTTTGACTTGGTCATTCATTATCCAGCCTCAGATCTTCAACTTCATGCCCTGTTCTGTTTTTCCGCGTAAATAATCTGTATATTCGCCGTTTGTATGTGTTCTTGCTCTTTTTTTTTTTTTTTTTTTTTTTTTGTAGCTCATTCTACCGTACAAATATCCTGTCATACATTGAAGATACACAATAGAAAGTCTCGGTCTCAGTCATCCAACTGGACAGTCTGGCTAATAGTAGTCTATAGAGGAACAGACTTCATTAGCATTGCCATAAAGAATCGGCTTGGTGTGGTGTCTGAGCAGCGAAAATGACCCAAACTATCGCATGGCTGACTACAATGGCAGCCACGTTTTTCTCTTTACTAGCACACATTACTGTGTGGTCAGGTTATTTCATTCTCAAGCCCGAAAATAATTTCCAGTTGGACCTCCCCATTTAAGTTTTTAGACAGAGGGGTTGCGGAGCGGGGTCTCGCAGCGTACTTTCTTCTCTCCAGATTGCATTACTGCCCCCCAGGGAGGACAACTACCAGCAGTTTAATGATGTACCAATATATTGTATGTGATGCATGCTGTAGGCAGCCGGACCCCCATCCCTTTCTGTTTTAATGGTCAGACGGCAGGCAGGCCGTTATACCAGCAGGAGGCTAAACCCCGTCTGAAGGAAGCTGACTCAATGCCCGTACATGCGCGTGTATAATAGACCCAATGACGCTGCCTGGCAAACACTGCTTGATTAGAACTGGGACCAGAATCACGGATGTAAACACAATTTTCTTTATTGATCCCTGAGGGGAAAAATGCTGGCGTTACTGTCTTCTTAGCCTCTTGAGGTACATTTTGAAAGATCATGGCGTGAGGATGTCCAATTAGATCCTTCATTGTTTTAGAAGATCGTTGAAGAATATAAATTGATTTTATTTTCTGTCCGTATGATGTCGGTATGTAGGTTGGGATAATGGCCGTGCTTCTGGCTGTTTGACTGATTGAAAATGTCTTTTTTTTTTTCTGCAGGTATTTATTGGGGACTTGCCTCAGGATTTCCTGCGTATCACTCCCACCCAGCAACAACAACAGATTCAATTGGACGCCCAGGCTGCACATCAACTACAGTACTCTGGAGCAATGGGCACTATGGGCAGGCTGAGTATCACAGTGGTGCAGGTACGTTGTAAAGCACGTTCCCTTTAACTACCTTAGGACTTCATAAAGTAGAGTCACCGAGTGGGAAGTTCAAATAACTACATTTTGATGACATCACAGGAGCTGCGGAAAACTGTGACATTGGCTGGAAAACATTGCCCCCGTTTATTGCCGCGATCAGATGCTTATTATCTATTGTTTTACACTTTTACTTTCCTTATCGTCCCAGGCTAAGCTTGCAAAGAACTACGGCATGACTAGGATGGATCCGTACTGCAGGATACGTCTGGGATATGCGGTGTATGAGACGCCCACTGCCCATAATGGGGCCAAGAACCCCAGGTGGAACAAAGTCATCCAGTGCACTATTCCTCCTGGAGTGGACTCGTTCTACTTGGAAATCTTTGATGAGGTTGGGATGAAAATGCAAATGAAATGTCGCTTTCACCTTTATGATCAAATAGCCTCTAACTAAATGCCTTTTCTTAGTGAATATATTCAGCGGTGGAAGCTGCGCAGGATAAATCTTGGCCCTTCTGCTAATTGCAGCTTAATAGGTCTATTTTTACCCCATGATAGATTTAATTTTGACTGCGTACAGTACACAATACGCTCAGTTTTTAACCCCTTAAGGACAATGCGCGGTCCCTAAACCCATTGAAAACAATGCATTTTGAGCCTGTAGATGTACGGGCTTTGTCATTAAGGGGTTAAAGCTTTAAATGTAGCGTTTGCCTCTCTTGGCTGGAGGTAGCACAGGAGCAGTAGCTGCTCATTTTACACAGGAGAACCATATTTATACTTTTTCCTTTTTTTTTTTTCTTTCCTTACAATAAAATATATTTTAATATTTACTAAAATATAACCATTTTAGGTTGCCTACCAAAAACTTCTTGTTGTTGCATTGATTGTATATAACTAATGTCTGCCTTATTTCAATGGATATTGAGCTGACCACCATTGCGTGTTAAACAACCTATCTTTTTTTTTTTTTTTTTTTTTTTTTTTTTTTTTTTCCCCTCTGTGCTGGCAGCGAGCTTTCTCCATGGATGACCGCATTGCTTGGACGCACATCACTATCCCAGAGACGCTTAAAGAAGGAAAGGTGGTGGACGAGTGGTTCAGTCTGAGCGGGAGGCAGGGGGATGACAAAGAAGGCATGATTAACCTGGTCATGTCGTACACGGTGAGAACATGTTTGGTTGGGGGCATGAATGAGAAAACAATGCTACTGAGAAAAATTAGCTGAATGTGCAGAATAATAATGTTCCGATTGATATCACAAAGAGTTTAGTACCTTATATATAATCTATTTAATTGTTGTTCCTTTATTCCCACTCCGGTAGTTTGAAGACCTTTGTTAGTCTCTCTGTCACCCCCCCCCCTTCTCTCTCTGTCACCCCCCCATTCTTCTCTCTTCACCCCCCCTTCTCTCTCTGTCACCCCCCTTCTCTCTCTGTCACCCCCCCTTCTCTTCTGTCACCCCCCCCTTCTTCTCTCTGTCACCCCCCCTTCTCTCTCTGTCACCCCCCTTCTCTCTCTCTGTCACCCCCCTTCTCTCTCACACACCCCCTCTCGCGCTCTCTCTCTCTCTCTCTCACACACCCCTCCTTCTCGCGCTCTCTCTCTCTCTCTCTCACACACCCCCCCTTCTCGCTCTCTCTCTCACACACACCCCCTTCTCGCTCTCTCTCTCTCTCTCTCTCTCACACACCCCCTTCTCTCTCTCTCTCTCTCTCACACACCCCCTTCTCTCTCTCTCACAACCCCTCTCTCACGCATCTACAACCAAACGGTGTTTCAAGGGAGGGGAACTCGCCAACTTTACTATGCCCTAACCCCCGTCAGCTTCTCCTGCTGGCCCTGCATAATGCATAGTTAAGTCGGTGAGATGGGATAGAAGAAGCCTTGAACTATGCATCATGGAAAACCTGACTTCTTACTTGATGAGGGTCTTGGCTCTCAGTGGAATATTCTGATCTCTCACAACCCTCTTGGTTTGTCTGTAACTCCTATTCTATATTGACATTATTGAATGAGCGTATATCTTGTGTTTCAGTCTCTTGCAGCGCCAATGATGATGCAGCCTCAGCCAGTGGTTTTGATGCCTACGGTCTATCAGCAAGGAGTCGGCTATGTCCCCATTGCAGGTGAATGATCAATGTCTAAATCTGTAGGGCTGGGTTAATTACACGGGAGAAATGTATTGATGTCTCACAGCTCTGGGTGACTTGAACTCTAGCAATAAAAGGTGCGGCAACAGCAAAAGAACTTATACTTCTCTGCTGCTGTTGAGGAGCGTTCATTAGACTTGATGGTGGTAGATAAATGGAACGGTCTCCTGGAACAGTGAGGGAACTTAAGCATCCATGGGATAGACATAAAGCTATCCTGAATCCAAGAGGAGACGAGGAACTGATTAAGGTCTGAGTGTCTACAAAAGTGGGCAGACTAGATGGGCAGAATGGGTAAATTATCTGACGACTTGGTACGTGGATTAGTTTCCTAGCGGTGCATTCATACCTACTAAGACGTACCGGTCATGCCCAGTTGCATGGATGGCCAGATTTGGTTATTGTATGGAATGCAGTTGTGTCTGTGCATTGTGCTAGATGTATTTGTAGCAAATGCCAAGATCACAACAATGTCGTCTGATACATTTTTCTATTAGTGGAAAATGACAGCATTCTGGAAACGGTAGAAAGAAACCAGTGCTTTAAAAGAAACATAGTATGTGGCCCATATAGTCTGCCCAACTAGGGAATCATTTCCCTAGTCACTGGCCCTGCCTTATACCTACCTCATGCATGTTTAAACTCCTTCACTGCATTAACCCCTACCACTTCTGCTGGAAGGCTATTCCATGCATCCACTACCCTCTCAGTAAAAAAATATTTCCTGTTATTACTTTTAAACCTTTGCCCCTCTTACTGTGTCCTCTTGTTGTGGTAGTTTTTCTTCTCCTAGATGCAGTAGGGTAAACCAGCGTGCTTTTATTGCATTATATCAGCATGACATTTGAGTGGCTTCAAGTTCGGTTATACTATATTTTCGTTGAATTTGTGTGCATTGCGTTGTGATGACTCTCTTCCAGCACCTTGTTTAGGAGCCATAAGCACCTTCATTCAGGGCTGCCGTTAAAAACCCAGCATGCCAACCAAAGGTTCCGATCCGTGGGAATAAATAGTGTGCCTTACTTATGGTTTGTCTGGATTTCTGATGGCAGATTTTGTTGGGAGTTTGGGAGATCTATTGACCCCTTGCGTGCGTTTGATAGCTGAAATACATATTCAGTCGCTCTTAAAAGGTATGCAAGCGTATGTATGTATTAGAAGGTGGGCACCGCAGCTTTTCTATGCATTGTTGATGGGTGGGAAATGGATTTAGGACTATTAGACATGAACTCTAATTTGTTGCTTTGGTGTCCGTGTGCAAGGAGCAGCTGAGACATAACAATCCCTTTAAACTGGATCAACAAATGATGGATGGGTCATGTTCTTGTTTTTTTATGGTCTATAAGTTATCCATTGATGAAAAACTTTTAATCTATACGATGACATTTTTTTCAGGTAGGGAAATACATTTCTAAAACAAACCCGTGCTGTTGGAGTGACTAAGAAACATCTATATATATAAAATGATCATATACCCACCTGGCGTTTTATTTTGCTGCACATGTCCGCAGCACACTTTGCACCGTCGCAGAATACACTGCTCTGTAGCATGTACGGCATTCTCTTATAACCAGAAGAACATGCTTTCCGTGTCCAGACAGTGTAGTTAAGTAGCTGTAGCGTGGGCAGGGCTGGAGTTTGCGTAAGTGAATGGTACGCTTACACACGAATACAGATCTGAGACCGGTCTATGTGCAGATAAAATACCGATATAACACAAAGACTCTACAAATGTTTCATTTTAACTATACATTTGCTAGCCTTTTGAAACATCTGCCTTTGTGAATGACCTCCTTTTGTCAAAATTTTGCTTTCGACTTTTTTCTTTGCCCTCATCTTCCTTCATACCACGAAATATCTTATTCCTTGGGTCACTAAATCGTCGGTGCCCGCCAACATTTTGGGGACGGCTGCAGATCTCTGCCATAAGAGTCATTTTAGTTCTCCCCTACCAATTCCAGTGAGAAGCCCCGACATATGTATACACTAGAACATCACATTGTATATTTCTGCCTCCAGTGCAACAATTTACCCCCGGCTTCCTGAAGCTAGCGCAAAACCTTGCCGTGCCGTGTAAAGGTGTGTGGAGGATAAAATATTTTAATACAGGAACACTAGTAGTTTGAATACATGATCACCCCTTCCTCTTTAATTGTTATTGTTCTGTCCGTAGAAAAATCTTTGTATGCAACCCATTAACATTCTGTCTTCTCTATTTCATTTTCTCTTCTATCTGTGTCTGTCTCTCTTGCTTACACTGATCACCCAGGTTTTGATTATTTTTCTCTGGGTAAGTCTACACAGCTCGCTTTTGTCCAAAGACCTACTATATGTTATCGTTTATAGTTATTTTTGATGTAACCGATGACACGGCCTACCCTTATACCAAACACTCCGAGCACGTCCCTGTATAAGTCAACTGTATTTAGGGCCGTGGTTTTAATATGTCTTAAAATGATGGCTTTCTTTATATAAGTGGTGCTCTTTGTCTGCTTTAGAATGAGTGGGACTATCGCTTAAAATAAAGTTAATAAAGTGGGGATTCTTAGAGATACACTTTTGTTAAGCACATATGACCCAAATTTCCATTATACTACATTTGTGTCTTTCTTCCATGTTCAGTAAATCTCATTGGAAGGGATACGAATGCACGTTGTGTACTATTTGATAGACTGGTGCACAAATTGCTAATTTACGCGCAAGGGCAATCTTGGCCATGCATTATAAGACACATTTTATTTTAAATTACTGTATTTTTTTCTTCTCCAACATAAGCATAATGCTGGGTGACCTCATGCAGAGTGGAACCCCCAAGACTCCTTTTATTCTCCTCTAAAACCAAGCCAGTTTAATAAAAAGCCCTTCTTTCCTGCAAATGTGAAGATTGCTTTGCAAGTGTTACAATTAAAAAAAAAAAAGGTGCATTTCCTCTTTCATATACATTTTATGTTAGCTCTAAATGGTATATGTAGTGAATCATTATTATATGAGGCTAGCACATTTTCTAATGAAAGCCCCCATTTTTATGGGACTCTAAACACAAATGCCAGCCATCAAACTGCATCAAAATATTATAGTCTTACCTTTACTGACCATTGTTGTTTTGGGGGAGGTCGGCAATGTTCTAATAAACAAGCTGAATAAAGTCTTGCTATTTTTGTTGTAGAACCCGTGGTCCATCATCTGCCTTTTTGACCTCCCCAATTTTTCTGTCACGGGAGCGGACATGTGTTGGGTTATGGTTTGATGCCCCCGATGCCCTTTGCAAGTAAATTTGCCCTTGTAGACTTATGACTTCTGTTTACTTGGCGTAGAAACACCTAAATAAATCAACAGAACCAAACATCACGCATGGAAAGCGAAGTTTTCCATCGTCAACACTATGTTCAGAAGCTGGGGATCTGGTCTCTGAAAAGACTTAAGCAGATAATGACTATAGTGCGCCATTAAATGATATTTAAGCCCTTTTCTTCTCTTCTGTAGGCATGCCAACTGTCTACAACCCTGGAACGCCAGTGAATCTCCCCCCACCCGCAGTTAATCCCCAGCATCAAACCAAAGAAGCAGACCTTAAAGCTCTCCAGGATATGTTCCCCAGCATGGACCCCGAAGCTATCCGAATCGTCCTGGAAGCCCAAAACGGAAATAGAGACGCTGCAATCAACTCCCTGCTCCAGATCGCAGAAGATTCATAGTGTCCTGGTCCTCCTGGCCGATTCCCGTCCCGTGCTGTTCTTTTGGTTGACTTGCCATGGTGGATTTATCCATCTGCGCTGTTCCGGCCCGTTATGTGCAGTTGTGACTGCTCCGTTATGTTGACTGTTGATTGCGATATTGTCCGCTTTCTTTTTTTTTCTTTTTTTTGGTTGACGACAGAAATTGCCTCTTATTTCTCCTGCCCTTGTGGGGCCTTCATCAGTGGAAATACATGCTTCTGACATTGTTATAAGCTCATTGTACATGTACCTGTGCTGTGTAATGACATATAGAGTATTGATTCACAAGTATGATTCATTCTACTTGTGATACCTGGTTTCTTCTGTTCATATGTCCTCAAGTTTAAATCCATAAGGCATCTGCTCATACCACCTTACTTTAAGTTAATGCTGCATGAGGGTTAAACTTTGAATACATAAAATCCATAACCCTAGCCGATACCATTCCAACATAACATGTAATCTTTTACACTGAAATGTTAAATGTTTTGGTCACGAGTGGGCCTATTCAATTTGCTTAGTTGGTGGGATGTTTCGCCACATCTTTCCAAGGAGGTTATATTTTGTACGACGCTTGTGCTAACCTCGCAGGCATTTTTAAATCTGAGAATGGTCCTCTACGAGACCATGAGCACACTAAACCCTTTCCCCGCCTTGGAAACTTTCTTGCATCATACTGCTAAAGAAAGTGTGAATAGTTATAGCGGTGAAACTCGGGATTTGTTTTTAGATAAGCTGGGACCAAGTATGGCACTCTTAATTATAATTGTGTTACCAAATTACAAAGGGGGCTATCTTAACTGCGCAGAGGGTCATGTAAGTGCAATGTATGAAGTAGCCACTTCGTTGAGATTAGGGTGACCACATCTACATGTTTTCTGGGACGCACGCAATTTTTATGTATTGCTGACCAGCCCAGATAAAATGCTGCCCTGCAGTATGGAGAATGTATAGCTGACTAATTGGTTCCCTTCCATAAGTCTAAATATCCCACACACTTTAACTGGGCTGGTCATCAATATGTAAAAATTAGGCCAACATGGTCACCCTAAATGAGATGGGCCTAAAATCAGGGGTAGGTAAGATGGTCAATGGGGCACCTTTGAATAGGAATGGATCTACAAAAGAAAAAAAAGGTGTGTGTGTGTATATATATATATATATATATATATATCAGTCTCCTAAACTAAAACTGTAGTTTTGGGGGTGGGGGGGTTTGCCACATGGCAAATCTATTAAGGACTCATATTAATTCAAAGGCCCAACCCAAGTATATCCACCAAACCTTTGGTTCGAACAAGCGTCAAATGTTTCTGCCTCCTTATCTCATTATGCGTTACAAAGTACTAATTCCAGGAACCTCTGCGTGATGCATATATTTATATGGAAAGTCATTTCACTGGTTACACTGTGTATATATAATGAATAGCCAACTCAGCACTTTTTTTTTTGCTGGAGAAGGTCTTTGGGGTTGGTCATTCATAATGCATTGCCAAGCCAGGCGGTTGTGATGTTAAACTCTCCCGCAGAGTTCTAACTTGGTAAATTCAGCCTAGTAAAATCTAAAGCCCTGAGCTGGGTTTAGCAGACCCAAGGTGTTATCGTTAATAGGTGAAAAGACAAGGCTTCTAATGCTGTTTCCTCGGGCCGACCCAAAGGGCTGAACTAAGTGACACCCGTCAAGTTGAGGACCAAGTCCCAGTAGAATGTCCCTCGAGACCCACGTTTGGGGAAATAAGAAAAATATAATGCGGAATATTCCTGGAGCTTCGTATATGTATATCCTAGTACAGAAATTTGGATAGGCTAATGACCATCTCTATTCTTCTTTAAAAACATGCATTATCAGAATAATGACTGACTTTTTTCATGGTTTAATTTTAGCGTAAGGTTTTATTGTACAGAAACCACTCAAAGAAAATTGTATATCGGTTAAATTTTATTTTTCTATATATAACTATTTTATTTTTTTGTTTTAACAGTGGAATAGACTAAATTCTTTCCTTTATGCTAAATAATATTTTCAGACAATATTTGGGTTGTTGTTCACATTTTCGATGAGATGAAAATCCTGTGGTAATTTGCCACTTTATGGCCAGCACAGGTTAACTGCGGGGGATCTGCAATAGGTGGGGTGAAGTGGGTGTGGTTTTGGAGGGAAAGTGGGAGGGGAGTGGGTGTGGCCATATATCTTCCCGCCCCTGTTAAATTGGAATTTGACCATCAGGTTGTGGGTTAAGAGAAGCCTTCAAAGGAAGGTAGGGAGCATTCTCCCAATTGTATTATTGTAAAGGTAGAGATTCTCTCTATTGACATGGCGTCATGTTTTTTCTTCAGGCTGGTTTGTTGCCGTTCATGGAAGGTGGTGTGATTCTTTAGTGTATATAAAGATGAATATATTCTTACTGTGTACCTGTGTGTAACTGTGACCCCCCTAAATGTTTTGCATGATCTACCTGCTCGTTACCCATCCTACACTGTTTTTGTGTTTCCGGGTCGGTCCTGCCCAGTGCAAAGTGGCGAGCTGCCCCTGTGCTTTGATGTCATGATGGCTTTTGCCTTGAGACCAACCTATCAAAATAGTGTGTTGTTGAAGCGATTCAAGTGCACATTTTTGGAAATGCTCTTATTGCCATAGCAATCAATATTCAAATCCAAGAAATAGGACCATCTGCCAGTTGCTATGGTGATAAGAACACATTTTCAAACATAACTCCCAATGGGTCTTGTTCATGGTAACGGTCTGTGCTCTCGGTTATGTTTTGTTCTAAAATACTCCCATTTTACTCAATGTAGTATCTAATCTCCTCTTCCCAATTTTTTTCCCCCCTCTATTTCTACTCTGAAAAAGACTGAGTGATTGGATCCCAGATAATAATGGTTCTGTGGGGTAAAAGGCATGTTTGCGGAACTTATCCTTTTTATGGACTTGAGGGACACACCTAATTTCAAGCAGGGTTTATGCGTATTGGTCTATGAGCATGGTGACATCACAGAAACCAAGCATTTATGTGAAAATGACTTGTAATATTTTAAAATGTATTTCCTATTAGAATTAAGGGGGTAGTAGAAGTTTTATTAAACACTCGTCTACAGACACCAGACAAGCCAGAAGGCTTGTTGTTCCATCAGAAATCTCATGGTGCTGCCACCAAAAAAATGCAAATAAAGTCAACAATGATCACCTTTTGCACCTATATCCACATATAGAGGCAAAAGGTGATAATTATTGAAACAGTATTTCTCTCACTAACCATTTTTTTGAGACAGGTCTTCGCAGTATTTGTGACTCCTGCTTTGTTGGTATGGTGGGTCTAGAAAAAATTTATATATCCTTTATACACTGTAAAGAAATCCTTCTCATGAAAAATGTAAGTGATTTCTGCCTCATCTGGAAGAGAAGTTTGGGTTTGAGCGGGGAAAGCAGGTAAATTCTATAGCTTACAGATATGTACAATGGGAATTCTGCGACTACATGGGGGGGCTGGTAAGACCCGGTAACTAGAGAGTGGCTTTTACTTTTGTCCAATGCAGAATTCTCTCCACGTATTAACCGTTTGTGGGAAATAGCATGTCAGTAGGACTTAATCCTGTTCAATGTGTTATCACTTTTATTCCTGATTTATTACTAAGCCTTAAACACTGGAGATCGAGGGGAAGAAAAATGCTGTTTTTTTATATTCTTATTCTTTTATATAACTCTTCAGATTCTAATCCATTTCTCGTCACTTAGGCTTAGTGCTACCAGTCTCCTTTAGATGTAGACTCAAAGCCTGAAGATTTCCGCGGCTTCTATTTAGGGGCGAGGATTCTGATGGTTCGCGTCAGATCCGGGACTATCGCATCTCGTTTCATGTTGAGCTTTTCTTCTGTTTGCTAAGGAAGTGTGTAATATATTGACCTCTAGATTGTAAGCTCTTTGAGCAGGGCCCTCCTCACCTGATAGTCAATTTGTTATGTTACATACTACTTGTTATGTCCTGTCTACCCATTGTACAGCGCTACGGAATTTGATGGCGCTATATAAAACAATAATAATCTCCCGGTATACCAGTAGCCAGCCTCTGCGCTCTCTGTTCCATGTCGCTCTATGCTGTAAGTTGGTACCTATGTTCATGTTCATTACGTGACGCTCTCGCACCTGCCATCTGCCCACTCGTGGCTCTAAATGTAAATTAATACTTATTATACTGTTAACTTTTTTTGATTTGCTGCCGAACTGAATAAATGGATAATTATACTACTGTACAGCCGTTCCCTATGTGTTATTACCGTTTGCAGTACACTCTTTATTGAACGCTACTGAATTCTCTGCCGGATCATTCATTTAAAGGTGCTGTTCCACCTACACGAAATTCTGTGCCACATGACACAATGTTCCCAGGAAAGAGTATTAATGAGGCAACATTTGACATGGTTGAAGACTTCCTGTATGTTACATTATTACCTTTAAATTAACACTAATTTTGCGTTTCTATTATCGTTATTTAAATCTACTGCTTTCCTTTTATTAGTAAGTGAATTTGTGGCAGATTGTATAAGGTAAGAGTATGTCTATGTATTGTGACAGTAAATCAATAAGATATATATATATTACTTACAGTTAAGTAATTTTTACATGCATTTGCTAGAAATTGTGCGACCACCATGTATGTGTACCATGTATGTGTACATAAGTTCAATGTATGGATGACCGGCCTGGAGGGCCCTGCCCTAGGTGATATAACTTGGACAGACCCAGGTCTCCGGCTGTTTATGACAATATTGTCTGGGACCAAATAAGATTTCCTTTAAAAAAAAAAAGAGAGAAGTACAGAAATCTAATTTCTAATAGAAATAAATAGAGTAATGTATTGTTCCAGTGGTTATTTAGCGTTACACGTTTGGGAAGCTGGCAGGTCTACTTTCTTGTACCATGGAACAATAGTCACCTGGTGAGCTGTCTCTGTTCGTGGGACATACATAAGGTCATACTTGTAAAGAACAGTTCTGAGGCTTGCTTATAAAAAAAAAGTTTAATGAGACAATTGATTTTAATAACAATTTGCGCCACATGCAAAATATAAAAGGTTTTTTTTCTTTTCTATATCTTTTTTTAAAAAAAAATGTAACTCTCCTTAACTACTCGCTTCAAGGTTTTGCTTGTTACCCTAATTAAGGATAACCCAAAACGCCCCCCCTTTTCTTCCTTGATGCTGGAGATCTGTAATTTCATAGGTTTTCCAATTCCATATCAGATGAACTCACGTCGTCTTCAGTAATTTCATGTTGAAAGTAATTAGTGGAGATAGTGGGGGGTGGCTTACTATAACTGCTGCTTGTCATAAGGACAGTGACCAGCGAGTTTTTGACGGTGAGATGTTTGGCGCTTGTAGTTAGACCTCCTTTACCGTGTCCTAATTCCTGATAATTCCCATGTTTAGATCCTGTTGTTGCGGCAGTAGTAGTAGAGATCTGATTAGAATTACAAGCACAGCATAAAAACTGAATTTCATAGTCCAAGCAGGTTCTCTTATTGTGTTTGTTCATGCAGAGTAGGCTGTTGTTAACCCCACATTCATGTTTGTAATATAACTGCTCAAATGGGACATATGGAAAGCTGGCCAGTCTACAATTCACTGCTTTGGGGGAACGACATACAGAATTGTCATTGGCCCGGACCACTTCTAAAGATTCAAAGTCTCCACCGTCTGGACCAAAGGTGGGTCTGTGAAAATTGAACCAGACTGACCAAGCGCAAGTTGGATTGTTGCAGGGTGGATCATCTGCCAAAAAAAAACAAAAGAAGAGAGGGCTTATTAAATAAAGATGCCAATAAACAGTATGCATGTATTCTAGCTCGCTATCAGCTCCATCTACTAAACACACACCCTGACTGCTTATCACCTGCCTTACCAGAATGTCCCAGCCGGACACTCTGCTGATGAAAGTCTGGAGGAACACACTTGATAAGCATTGCCTTAAAGAATGGGCTCAGTGTGCTGTTTGAGAAAGAAAGTCACCCAAAATATCATGACTGACAACAGTGATTGTGACAGTCCTCCAGATGAGGTTGAATTGAACAAAACAATGCTAAACTAATTACTATACTATATTTAATGCTTATGGAAAATAGATTTTACCTGGAACCTCCCCATTAAAGGTAAAATAAGAGTTCAACTCTAGAAATGAATCCTGCCTGACCTTGGCCATTTTGTGAACTTACCTGGAAGTGTAGTAGGAGGCACAGCCACCTCGTCACAGGGACAGCAGAACAGCCGGACCTCGTAATCCAAACACGTTGAATTTTCTGTGTTATAACAGGTTAGCCCCTTGTTAACATCGCACTGAGTGTTATGGTAAAGCTGTCCGAAAGGAACGTAGGGGTAATAAACAGAGCGGCATTCGATATCTCTTGGCTTCTGACACACCTTATACCCAACACCCCTGATATTATCCAGCGTCTCAAAGTCACCGCTGGTTGTCTCATTGGTTGGTCTGTAGACATTGAACCAGGTTGTCCAGTTACAGGGCTTTGAGCAAGATGATGTGGTCGGAACTGCAAAAGAACGTAGAAGAATAGATGAGAATTTATGCAAACTGATGACGTCCTGTAGATGTAAGGAATATTGCATAAAAAGTGGGTCAAAAATGACAGGGCTACAGGGCTTAGCACCGTGTTCTAGAGATCTAAAGGCCACAATAATTATGCAGAAATGTAATTCTATCAAAAAAAGGGGGTCAGAAAATAGAATCCCTGCCTGGGATGTCCTTTGGTCTAGGACCAGTCCTGAAGACAGAAATCAATAGAATGTCCTTCTGATTGATTCATTGCATTGGTTGCTATGGTAATATGGCTACAATTCAATGTTTGCACCAGAATATGTGCCTAAAAAGGTTACAATCATCCTCGGTTGATGAAAAGGGCAGAGTTCATTAGCATCTTAATTGATAAGTCTTTGAAAAACATCTACCTTTGTCTATTGCAATGTAAAAATGTCGCACAGTTTTTAGTGTTAAGTCTGTGTTTAACCTAGTAAAGCCAGTGAGGGTATTTACTAAGACAAAAGGGGTTATGTACTTAGAACATTACCAGTATTTGCATGCTGATTGCCCCACTAATTGCACTTTGCATCAGGGCTCTTACGTTACTTCTTAAGTGTTATAAGTGTGTGCTTTTCTAATTTGCCGGCAGACTTTAAATACAATGTATAATGGTACGGCGTAAATAGATATTATCTTAACATCTGAGTAGAAGGCACAATCATTATTATTATCCTTTATATATTTTCTCTACTATATTATTATAAACCTTTTCATTATAGTCTCTTCTAAGCTTCAATTAATAACACATTGAGACCTAGTGGGGTGTGCAAAGCATTGGATCTCGGTAATCTACCCCCAGAGACTGAAGGAGAAAAAGGATAGAACGAGAACCCACATAAGTATATAACAAAATAATATATTGTATATATAATAAAATATAACAAACCACACATGTAACCCACATTCAGTAAAAAAAAACAAACAAAAACTATTAAGGTGTTCGCCTTTTTTCTTTTTTGTTTATCATGAATTCATAAATTTTGACTGTTTTTCAAATCCTTACAGTGTGATCACTTTAAGCTACTGTATTTAAACCCTTGCATTTCATCATACACACACAAGTATATAGCAAAACCCCTAAATATACTATACACACACAAATATACATATACACACACACATACGTATATAACAAAATCTATAAATTTAAGTAACAAAACCCACATGCACCCAATGTTTTGTAAAATATCACTATTAAGAAATTCACCTATATGCAACTGATATAAATTACAGAGGGCTTTTCGCAAGACCAAAAAAATAATAACGTTAACCAAGAAATAGAGAGGATGATGCAGAGCAGCACATACCTGGAGAACATGCGATGCCGCCAAAGAAGGCGCAGGCGAGTAGAAACGTGAGCTGTACGGTGCTGGCCATGTCTGTGCTTAGTGGGCACTGTATGGAGCTCAGCCAAGTGATGACTTTATATAGACCCCCTATCTCTCTGGACAGGTGCATGCAGTGCATGATCTGCCCTCCCTGCCCCCAGGGGTGACAATACAATGGAGTTTTGTTTATGAATAGCAGGGCAGGTACCGTCTCCGTACATAGGGGCTCCATCTCCACATCTTTCACTCTGTGCCAGTTGTAATGGAAAATGGTGTATTTGCATTTTCACTATCCATGTTTTGTCTCGCATCTTCTGTCTGCAGATCCCCGGTGATCAAACGAGATAAGAATGAGATCAAAAGATACATGTCAGCCAACCTACAAACTGCAATAAACCCTCCCAACAAATAGATTACATTCATTCATTCATTCATTCATTATATGAAATGATTTATGTAGTGCCGGCAGAGTCTGTAGGGGAGTGAAAATCTTTAACAAAGATAATTTAAGTAAAATTGGTAATAACATAAACACACATTGAAACATGTTGGTGCGGAAGAAGAAGAAGGCCCTGTTCTTGTAAGCTTGCAATCTATTCACACACAAACCTTTCCGTTAAGCCATATAAATAGAAACATAAAGAAATAAGGTAAGAATAATTGGATCCGTCAAGTCTGCGTATTTGTTCCTGCTTTAGAGACTTAACCCTTGATCGGCCCTTGGTCTCATCTTAGATTTAGCCATAATCGATGTTTAAAATAACGTACTGTGTTAACCTCTACCACTTCTACTGGGAGAAAGTACCACTTATCTATCATCATCGGTAAATTATTACTAGCATATATAACATTTAAGCCTCTGACCCTCTCGTTTAAGTCATGTATGTTATAAAGTAGTAGATATATATTATGTATGCATGAATTAGGCAGAACTTTCTTATCTATTGTGTGATTCTCATTGATAGGTATCAGACACTAGACAGCCAAGAAAAGAAATGTGCATTTCAGATTGGGTGTAGGGTGAAGGTATTGTTTATCACGATGAAGCCTTAGGCTACAAAACTGTAATTTTAGAGAAATAAACCTCATTGAAAGGCAGTGAAACCAAAACGCTCCGCTCGGCCCAATCTCTTAATGATCCAAATTTCGCTAGTGGTTATAATTATTGCAGTTGGTAACATAACTGCACCGAACATAATTGGTAACAAGATGGGGTCAAAAGCCATATGGTTCAATGCCGCTGATAAATTGTAAGCTTTTTTTCCTCCTGTACCAGTAGGCCTTGACTTGTATTAATATTATTGGCACTTTGAATGTTATTGTTCATTTTAGCTCTTCCATGTTGTAATGGCACTACGGAATCTACTATATAGATGTATAGATAAAAGGTGGCATAATGTAAAAAGAGGGAAACTGATTAATTATGGGCGGAAAGCCATTAAAGCAGTAATTTACACATGTTGCCGGGTGCCCCCACTTCTGATGGAGAGCCAGTCTAGATGGTACATATTCATAAATGACAGAAGCCAGTCTAGATGGTACATAAATGGGTAACTGTAAGAACCACATTGGGTGTAGGGGGCCTGGCTGCTCCGTACCTTCTGTCCCCCACCATGATGTTTGCAGTAGAGTTTAGATCTTGATTGTTACATGATCATGAGAACCTCATGTGGAAGCCACGTCGAATTTCCAACAAAATGCGTAGAGGAAAAGTGGATGTATTTTATATTTATTTGCTTTACAGGTCGACATTTCTATGGTGATGGAGCGCTGACAATCAACAATAGAGAGTGACGTGTGCAGAGGGATGGGTAGGCTGCTATGAAGATATCTATAGATGATGGTCGTCACTGGATGGGCCACAGCAGGACTCTACACCCCGGAACGTGCAAGCTTGTACACTTAATGCCAGTGCAAATGTGCAGTGAAAATGTTTAACAGCAATGCCTAAAAAACACAACCGAGGAAACAGACATTTTTCTACATTACGAGAAGGTGGTTATTTGGGCCGAGAGCATCTAGGGCAGCCACTAGAGGGTGCAAGAGACAAAGATCAGTGCTGAAGCAGGTAAAAGTCTCTGCACCTGCACCATAGGACCTTCTTGGAGGAGCCCCCTCTGCCCCCTCTAAATACAAGGGGGCTCATAATTAAGATGTCGTAGTGGACATGTTCATCGGCGAAGGGCTTGGGGCTGGTATGCTGCCCTAGATTAGGCCTAGATCAGTGGAGCAGTTTGATAGGACCCCTGTTATATTTATTACCTATGATTTAATTTACTAATTAGTTATAATTATTTATTAAACAGTATATCCCTGGTCATTAACGAGAGCTGGTGTTTCAATAACTTCTATTATAATTCAAGCGATAACCATGAAATATTTCCTTCCGGGCTTGTTACTCTTCACTGAACGCAATTTTTTCGTAATCATGCACCGTGAAGCCTGAGTAATATTTAGTTCATAGATTTGTGTTGTAAAATGTGCTGCATATATTTTATTGGTGCTATATAAATAAAAGATAATAATAAAATATTATATTGTTTGGTTTTGTGTTCCCTAATTAATTTTAGTGGAAAAGGGTTCTGGAGTATCCCAGTGCTACATTTTTTAACTCTATCCGTTGGTACTCCCATGCTTCATAGTTTGGGAAAAAATAAAAACACCGCTTAATAAAATTGTATTTTGTTAAAAGCAGAAAGTTCCACTCGTGGTGATTTTTTATTGGTGTTCAGCCTAGCCAAGACTTTTCTATAGCAAATAGGTTCAATATTCAAACAAGCAGTTTGAAATTTCAATGTCGCAAAGCATTTGAGCAATCATTCTTTGGCCCTTACAAGCATCCCGGACAAGCGGCAACTGGTGGCGAACTATTTACATTACTACACATACACCTGTTTTCTTGTCCTCCTTTATGCTCAAATTTTTGTATTGCTGGGTATCTGGGCAGCTGGTGAGACAAGTTTGAGATGTTTAGTGTTACATGACTTCTTTATTTCAACCATGATCCCCCTTTTCACATTTAGTTGACCCACCCAAATTAGAAATTGTATATTGTTTCTTTTGTTTTGAACCCTTTTCATACACATAACATAATATTCACATATTAAGTGTAAACAAAGATTTACAAAAACCTTTACAGTTTACAGTATAATAAAAGGGGAAGGTATAATAAATGGTATTATATAAAAAGTATGGTAGTCTATAGACATTTTAAGTGGATATAATATATATGAATACATTAGCAAAGAGCTTACAGTCTAATTTATTAGGACTAAAATATTAAACGTGGTCAACATTTAAACAAAAATCACCGATTTATTTAGGACTTAGGACAGAACAGGTGCCACTACAAAGACATCAGCTAGACCCCTTTAGTGAAGCAATATCCCACATAGGTTTTAGAGGGCCAAAGTTTTTAGCAGGCTAGTTTAGACAGTAAATATTTATATATTTTCAGTTTTTACTTTTTATATATTTTTTTGTTTCCTTAATTTTCATTCTGGTCTCTGTGCCTGCTGATCACATGCTTCTTAGCATATATTCTATTTGTTTTTGGACTAGTACTGTCCTTATAATGGTAACCCTATAAAAATAAAGCGCTAACTTCTCAGCCTGCAGCAGGTACCAGTGGAATGTGTGGGCATTTGTTTAACAATAGGCTAGTTCATGTAAATTGGAAATGTATGGGAACAGGACCAGGCCTGGTGGGGGGTGGCAGCCGGGTGTACAAAGCAGTCTGACATGACGCCCGGGGCTCGCTTCAGTGACACCTACCATGAAAAGAAACCCGCTTAATTTTTGCTTATTAGAAAATTCATTTATTAGAGCGTTTCTATTAAACCTTGATGCACTTTTTCGTATGGATTCCAAACGATAAAAGAAAACTTTCCTGAAGAAACTGCCCTTACGAAAAATGACTGCAGTTTTTTTCTGAAGTAATACTTCAATACTGTGTTACTGCACATTTACTCCAGTTTTACTGCATTTGTACTTCACTGTACTGCAGTTATTTTTGTAAGGAAGTACAAATGCAATAAAGCTACAGTATTTTGAAGTACAACTGAAGGTTTGCAATATAATGAAGTAAACGTGCAGTAAATGTGCAGTAAATGTGCATTAATAATTAATACTGCAGTAAAAGTGCAGTATTGCAGTTTTTCATGTCCAAAAAACGGCAGTTTTCTAAAACAAACTGCAGTATTACTTCAGAAAAAACTGCAGTAATTTTTCGTAAGGGTGGGTTACTCAAGGGAGATGCATTGAGGTTCTCAGGATGCTGGGCTGAGGTGCCTCTTGTACCAGTGGTTTGCTGCTCATTTTGAAGTCCACCACAGCCATTTCAGCCATAAAAAAATGTGTATATTAGTATTATGATACTTATTGAAACTGTCAAAAACTCATCAGCTCTAACAGCAGATTTTGCAAAGGTGAACACAGATACCGTCAACAAATATGGAGAATCACTAGTAAAAGAAAAATCACTTTCCCCAACATGGCATTTAAATAAGCAAATGTGTTTTTCCTTTGTGGAGTCAAATTGAACAGTTTAAACTAAAAGAAATTGTGATGACCCGTATGTATACCAATATTTAGTATGCTACCTAATTGCATACGTTCTTTTTGTGTATGTATGCCATGTTTTTACGTGTTAATCCATGTAAACATTGCGAGTCATATACAAATAGAATTGTATCACGTGTGTTATTTTATAGACATCACTGTAATTCTAAATCACTGAATCAACATTAGTTGGTTCAGAGAAGGTAATAATACTTCTTGTGTCCCGCTTCTTTTGGCTACAGAACGGAAATTATGGTAATTTGTGTTCTTGGGATGCAGTTTCTAATGTTTTTTCATGCATAAAAGCCCAGAAGAAATTTAGAAGGTTTGGCCTGCACTGCCCTAAAGGTGGATTCCCACGGATCTGCCACCAATATGTCTTCTAAGGTGATTCTGTCTTCAGCGGGACCTGGTATATCCAATAGAATGGGGAAACCACTTTCAGATATTTTTTGTTCTGTATTTTTGACATGATTTAGCATAGACGTGGGAACTGTATAAACATTTCTTATTATCCTGTTTAACCTCCCAATTACTTAACACTGATCTAAGTATTTTTCAGCTGTACTCCCAAAGGATGGGCTACTACCTTTGGTTTTTAAAGCATTGCTAACAAACTACCTATTTGTTTAGATACCTCCTATGCATAGATTGATGCACTCTCAGTTAAGGGTAAAACAGGCTTCTTTATTATGCATAGCTTCATAACATACAACTGCCATGCTGAGCTGGTTAGCTCCAAACTCCAGTTACTACAACTCACACTGAACTCTCTAGCACCCTCTGCAGGTTGCTTGTATAACATTGCTACACTATTTAACATTAATACATTATTTCATTCTTTGTCATTGAAATAGAACCCAGCAGCTAAAGTCCCACCAACAGTCTTAAACGGGTACTTGTGCACATTCTATATTTATAGGAGAAGTGAAGAAAACTGAGTTTGATGCCTATTTTGGTGAAACCAGAGTTGCATGTAGCTTGGAAACATTACTTACTCAGTGGATGCCTGCTGACATCTCGCTATATGTATGAGTTCCCATTATATTCTCTCCTACTACCCGGGTTCATGATTGAACCCAGTGGTGCCCCATAAGGTCACAGGCACACTAACTCACTAGAGAGGCCAGGACAAAAGGGCGAGGAAAGAAACATTGCAGGCCACCGGGGGGCTGAGACAGTGTGCTTCATTTGTCTCTACAATATAAAGCAGTCATAAAAAATTGACATGGTGTTTTTTAACTTGCCATTAGATGTGTCCTTGGCTGACACAAGACATTTGCAGGAGCTTAATTTTGCAATGTTCAGACCATTGTTATTAATTTTCAAGGATTCTATATCATCGGGAGATATCACACAGGTTCAGGTGGAAGCAAAACTCATTGTTAAAGAAAAATACTATATAATCCTGGAAATTATAGCCCTGTGTGCCCTAAATCTTGCTTGCTATTCTTGAATATTCTTTACCTAACAATGCGAGCACTGTCAAGGTTTCAATTTTGAACCTAAACCATATTTTCAACCATGTTTTAAATAGAGAGTTTAGATAACTCTGTTCTGCCAATACAAACATTTTTGAATTAACAAAAAGGTGAGACAGTACAGTAAGTAACAGTAAGTGCGACCCCTGCCATTACATCAAAGCTGAGGTTCCACCCAAAACAGGCGTAGCCATGGTCGACCAAAGAAGTTGAGTGCACATGCTCAGCATCATATCCAGAGGTTGTCCTTGTGAAATAGACATATGAGTTCTGCCAGCATTGCTGCAGAGGTTGAAGGGGTGGGGGGTCAGCCTGTCAGTGCTCAGACCAAACGCTGAACACTGCATTAAATTGTTGTCCCAGAAGGAAGCCTCTTCTAAAGATGATGCACAAGAAAGTCCGCAAACAGTTTGCTGAAGACAACAGACTAAGGACATGGATTACTGGAAACACGTCCTGTAGTCCAATGAGACCAAGATAAACGTATTTGGTTCAGATGGTGTCAAGCGTGTGTGGCAACCAGAGGAGGGTTGCAAAGACAAGCAAGCATGGTGGTGGGAGTGTCATGATCTGGGCCTGCATGAGTGCTGTCAGCACTGGGAAGCTACAGTTCATTGAGGGAACCATGAATGCCAACATGTACTGTAACATACTGAAGCAGAGTATGATCCCCTCCCTTTGGAGACTGGGCCACAGGGCAGTATTCCAACATGATAATGACCCCAAACACACCTCTAAGACAACCACTACCTTGCTATAGAAGCTGACATACACCAGCTCCGTGATGTTGTCATGGAGGAGTGGAAGAGGACTCCAGTGGCAACCTGTGAAGCTCTGGTGAACTCCATGCCCAAAAGGGTTAAGGCAGTGCTGAAAAATAATGGTGGCCCAATTAGGACATTTCCACTTAAGGGTGCACTCACTTTTGTTGCCAAGGTTTAGACAGTATTGCCTGTGTGTCGAGCAGAGCCGGCCTTAGGTGTTCTGGCGCTCTGTGCAGACTACTCGTCTGGCGCCCCGACCATCCCAAAAAAAGAAAGGAATCAAAACTTGTAACAAAACCCCAATCACTATATACTACACCAAACATTGATGTGGTGTAGGCCTACCACTTCATTGTCTGGCTTAGTAGTAGGGATGCACCGAAACGAATTCTGGACTGAAACCAAAAGTGCAGCATTTACCTGGCCGAAACCGAATATGACCCCCCCACACACCATAACACATAACAAAACAATTAAATAACAATATTTATATATATATATGATTAACAGCAATCACATTCTTATCATGCCCGCAGATTCCAGGATGTACTCGTAGACTACTTGGCATGATAGGAGTATGATTGCCCTATGTACCCCGTCTCACTCCATTCTCCCTATCTACCCCCTCCTAACTATCTACCCTCTCCCTCTTTGAAGTTCACTTACCTTAGGAGTCCTGCGGTGAGGGTGCAAGGCCTCTGCCTCCCAGCTCTGCCACTGTATGGAACAGTATAGAGTGATGGGAGTTATGATGTACTTTAGAGCATAATTATATAATGAAAAATTCATTGGATATGGTACAGCATAACACCTATCACTCTCACACACTTACCAATCCACACATATACACCAATCCACACACATACTCATCCACACATATACACCAATCCACACACATACTCATCCACACATATACAAACCAATCCACACAGTCATACTCATCCACACATATACAGCCAATATCCACACGACATACTCATCTCACACTATATACAACCAATCCACACATATACCACCAATCCACAACATATAACCAATCCACACATATAGTATATACGCAATCCACACAGTATTATCCAATGCCGCACACGCCATATACCAATCACACATAATACACAATCCCATCATATACACCATCCCACACATATTACCAAAACACCACACATATATACCAAAACCACACATAATATTACAATCCACTACACATATCCAATCCACACATATAATATCAATCCACACATAATATAGCTTCACGGCTAGATGGGATTATACTAATCACGACCATATATCACTAGTCCTATCACTATTGATGATACTAGATTTCCACACAGTAACCAACCACAACATATTACTACCAATCCACATATATAATTCGCAAAACCAGACACATAATAAAATCCGACATATATAAATCTACACATATAGTACCAATCTACACATATATACCAATCTACACATATATACCAATCCACACATATATACCAAACCACACATATATACCAAACCACACATATATACCAAACCACACATATACACCAATCCACTCTCACTGTCACTCTATGCTTTCCTACCTTTCCTCTTTCAGTTTCTTTGCCTCCTCTTCGCTCTTCTTCTTAGTTCTTCTGTCTTCTCTTCTTCCGGGTCAGAGGGCACTGTGGGCGCGGCTTCAGTGCTGTGCGCCGGGATCTGACAGCAAACCCCGGCGCACAGCAGCTGTTGCCGCGGGGATCACAAGGGAGCGGTACCGGAGGTCTGTTAAAGACCTCCGTTACCGCTCCCTTGCGAGCCTGCTCCTCCAGCGGCGGACATTACTGTCCGTCTCTGGAGGGGTGCCGGGTGCCGCAAGTTGGGGCGCCGCGGCGGCGCCCCCTGGAGTGTGGCGCCCTGTGCGGTCGCACAGGTCGCACACCCCAAAGGCCGGCCCTGCATACTACATACAGATCCCTTCATGATTACAAATGTATAATGTCTGAAATGTATATAAAGGTACGAGTGATATATGTCCAAAGCTTTATATAATGGGAACATAATAGGAACATTGTTTATATAAAGTATATACATACAAGTATAATATTTGTATAGGAATATTGATTTTGGAGTATCAGGTCGGGGAACGTGCAAACAGAGTAGCATGTAGGAACATACAGACATATATGTAACCATCATTGATGTGGAACCAAGAAACCCAGGGGATGTTTAAGGAGACAATTAGTACCATGGACAGAGGAATACATTTGGGGCGGTTGCCAGGCATGAGGGACAATCAGGTATTGCATCTACCTTCGACATTTTTGAGAACTTTATAAAAAAAACTTGACCCCCGGCTTCTCAGAAAATGAGTTTGCCTCCTTAGTATGCCTGCCTCCTATATCGTTATTTGTTGATCCCTGCTTTAGGAGGCCTTTAATTCTGTGTGATATTTTGTGTGAATTTTTCTATCTAGCATTTTCTATCTAGGATAGCCTTTTGCAGATCCCAGAATTTCTTTAACTCATTTATTCTGTTTACTGCTTCTGGAGATGTTTTCCAGTTATCTACCTTTTCTGTAAAGTATACTTTTCTCAGTCTTCTACCCTCTAACTTTAAATCAATGCGTCTAGTTCTAGCACCTTTATTAAGAATGACTTGTTTGTGAATGTGTAGAGTTTACCGTAGGGTAGTGCTTTATATGGGTTCGAAGAACAAGGACTCCAGTTGAATGGACAAGTAATTTACTTGATTTCTATAACAAGTAATTAACAATAAAACAAATTAGCAGGAAGTATTTGTAATGGAGAAAACCTATTTCAAATGATACAATTAAGAGTGTTATTCTAAATTAATTACTGGATAAACCATGTGTCTATGTATTACTATTTAGAATATCCTTAAACTAGCATGTGTTAAAGTTAACAAAAAATATAGATAAACTGTATTGCTTGATATTTTTTTTTGAAGAGGGCACTAAAAGTTGTGTATTGAAATAAAACTAACACAACACTTTCTTCTTGGGGGTTTCACAAAACAGGGGAATTGGCAGTTAAATTGAATGTATGGTTCAAATGAAGTGGAAAGAAATAAGGTTATGGATTTGGAATAATACCTAGGTAGTTGCATAATAGAGAAGGAAATGGAGGTACCTCTGTGTAGTATACTATAATTATAATAGAAAAATGTTATATGATGTCATCAAAATACACAAGCTGTATATGCAAAATAAGTTTGAATATTTTTGTTTGCTCTTCATTTTGTTGTTTATATTTTGATTTGATATTTTTTTAAAGTAAACATTTATCCCATGAAATACATTTCGACTGGAAGGCTACCATTGTGGTAGATACTGTTAAGCAAAATACTACAAATGGGTGCTTGAACACCCACACATGTGCACACAGCATCACTTTAAAGTAAGCCTTCTTGCGATTACAGTGCCACACTTCATTATACCATTAATCTTGATATGCAGCATGCCCTCTCTCTTGCGCAGTGCTGTTGTATTATTTGGATTAACTTTGGATCAAAACACATTCAGGTCTATTCCTTTTTCAATTATTTTAGCTGCAGCACTGCACATGCATAGTGGTATTATCTTACATGAGTAGATACCCCCAGTGCCCTATAATTTTTTTGGACATGGTTAAAGGGACAGGCCTGTCAATAAGTGACTTTGTAAGTACTTTAATGTGGATCGTTTAAACTGCAAAAGAAAATTAAGGAGATACTTCAGGTCTTGCACACTGCCCCCTCCACGGTCACGTTTAACCCTCACGTCTGGATTGAAGCAGGCAATCACATCTTCTCCAAGCCTACAAGCTGGAAGAAGGGGGCAAAAAGGTAGATACACAGGGGGCAGTCTGCTGGGTCTCCCTCATACATATGTGAGAAGGGGCACATATTTGTTTATCAGCATGAAATGAATTTGTGAAGCTCATTTAGTCAAGAGTATCTAACTTGATCTGCAGTTATTGACATCATATGCTAGGGCAGAGCTAAATGTCTAAAATGTGTTTGCTAGTTTTTGTTGTATCTTTTGACTTTGGATGGTATGTTATCTATCACCTTCTGTTGAATTCAAAGTGAAATCTCACTTTTGATGGCAAGTGATGGCTTGCAATGAAATGACACAATCTTGTTCGTGGCAGGATCAAGCCAATAATTTTTGTCCTGCCATAGAGTTATGGCCAAGATACCATTTATGTAATCAATAGTGTCTATTCAGTAAACTGCAAGTACCTGTGAGATGACTAAAACTGTCAGTTTGCGACAGCAAGAGGAAAAAAGTTCTACTTACATAACCTCATTTTAGGAGGGGGTGGGCTGAATATACTGGGGTCTATTGCCCAATCAAACACTGTGTGTTTTAAAAATGTAATTATTTATATTACTGGGGTAATTGCAATTTTAACTAAATTAAGAGCGTTTTAGGCGGTGGACATGGACGTTTTTTATCCAACCCATGTGCCCTCATCTGAATCTTGCAAAAGTCCCAAACGGCTCCTATATTAGTGAATATGCATTTTGCCTCAGACTCTCTCTGGCCAGTTAACGCTCAGTTTGACTCACCACCCAACTTCTTATTGAATAGACCCAAATGCATAATTTACCTTGGTATTGCATATTTTCAAAAAGAAGCTATAGCTGTTTTGATGATCTTGCCTAACAATCTCAACCTAAATAGTTTTGTACGTGCAGTGTGGTTTGGGATTGGGTGTGCTGCTGCTCCTGTCGTTTTAAAGAAAAAAAAGAAAGAAAACTTTTTGGATATACACCGAGGGCTCTGAGAATGGCAGAAAAAATTAAAGTGTAATTGATGTTTTGTCAAAGTGGAACAGCACCTTTAAATCAGTAACAACAGTTGATGTAATTGTAAGGTGTTAAAATGCGGTTAAATATTAATATACATTTGTAATGTTAATATAAAAAAGAAAATAAGTAGTTAAAAGATGACTGAGGCCATCAGCAAAATGGACAGTTCTTTCTTTGCAATTTTACAGTGTATTCACAAACGACTGGCCATTTATAACCTATTTCACCAACACAGGCACATAATAAAACCATGGGTCTAGAAGGCACCTAGATACAGATAAACCTAAAATTCCATTATACAATTTAATATGTGTCATCCAAAAAGTCATGGTAAATATCACAGATTGAGATTGTATTTCTTTAGCGTGAGTATTGCACATAACCTCTGTGATTTGTCTGTCTACCCTGCAATATTTTGTGTAGTGTTACCCCCCCTGGGTATCATGCTCAATCTGTATATTTGTAAAGCTGCTTAAACTGGATAATTTAGGTAATCAAATTGGAGCTCTTAAGGAAACAAATGTTTTTGTCACAGTTTTTATTTGGTTTGGCAAGAAAAGGGAAAATAATTAGTAAAAATGTTTTGTTAATTTGTCACTAGATCATGTGATGCGATGTACGATATAAAGTAGGAATTTAAGAATAGCTTCACTTGTCCTGAAAAAACACACATTTAAGTGAAAACTTTCTAAACAGTTTACCATTTGCCTAGCAAATCCTATGTAACAATATCAAAAAAAATATAAATTGGCCCAGCGTTCCAGGAGGGTTATAGTGTAATATTTCAGTTTCAGTAGATCCTAATTCTTACACCTGTATATAGCATATTAATTATGCTTTTATTTTACGTTTATGCTGTATGTTAGATTTGCCATCAACAAAATATTAACAGCTAGTAAGCGCCAAATGCTCGTGTGCAGCTTAAGAATACAGTTAGCATTCTGGAAATTTGTTATATATATAAATATCCCATATGGATGGTATGATTTTAGTTAAGTCTTCACTGGTGGGTCATGGCAAATAAAGGAAAAAATGCATGTCTGGGCTTTGCTTTTTATTAGAGCTGGAAAAAATCTAAAGCACTCTAAAATGACTCTAAATAACCATAAAATGGTTGTTTTTGGTGATAGAGTGTGTCACTGTCCTTCATTAACAGCCCATAGCCCATTTTGATGTAATGTGGCAATCTTCCAGATTGTAAGCTAGGGAGCAGGATCCCTTTTTACCTAATGTGCTAGTTCATCATAGTCAAACTAGTAGTCTTAGTAACAAGAAGTGCTACCTAAATTGTTGGAGCTATATAAACAAAAGATAAAAAATAATGTGTGAAAAAGGCGGTCCAATTGAAAGAGACATTTCAGTGGCCGCTTTTTACTTATAACCCTTGATGAGTCTTACAACTGATGGTAAACAGCTGGCTTGGCTGTTTGTTTCTGTACTTGTGGGATTTGCATTATAGGCTTGAAACTGTATGGCATACTGGACATTATTTTGTCATAAAACTGCATGCGTTTGCCAGCTGGACATTTAGTATAGTTACTTTATGACAAACGAAAAAGTACACAATGGCTGTGTTAAAACAAGTGTATAACGTAAATTCTTGAGTTCACTTATAAAGAAAAATAAAGTTGTAGACTGAAATGATTAGAAATAAGCTTAATGCATTTGCTGTCTGCTAGTATCTATCCTCTTGAAATTAGATTTTTTTCCCCTGGATGGTTTCCCAATGCCTTTGGTGAAGTTAATCAGAATGACTGGACAATTTTGCTGCTTCTATTAGGTTGAGCCTTCGCCATTTAACAATGATGCACAAAGAATAAGAAACCAGTGTATGTCATTTTCTGATGGAATATTCACAAATACATGGGTGTTATCTTGTTTTTATTATAGTTAAGGTTTATTTATTCAGATGGGTTATAATGTTGTGTAAATATATGTATGTATTGTATCATGTTTGTATTATACTATGTGATATAGTATGTAACACGTTGATTGTATTGCCTATATAACAATTGTACTGGTCTGTTTGGTCGACAAATTTGGTTTGGATCTGGGAGCATCAGGTTACCAGGCCCGCACCACGAACGCTCCGGAGACCCCTACCTGCCGTTGTTTCCCCCTGCCACCTACGCCACATGCCGGGCTACCACTACATCGCAAGTTCGGCGGCATCCCCGGCCGCCAGTAACACAAATGCTCCAATCCACGTGCACATCCATGTTAGGGACGGCCGGGGGGAGTGTCCTGACGTCCGTAGACGCTGATGCATTGGTTGATGCGGGGGAGGCGGGAATAGAAGCTGGTAATCCCTTAGGGGATTGCATAGAGAACTATGGAGGAGGCAGGATCACTCTGGAGCCGGAGGGAGGGGCTTTACCTGACAGCCCCTATAAAAACCCAGCAGACCCTTCATTAGGTGCTTAGTTATTAAGATGACTAGCTGGCTTTGTTCTGCTCAGCCCCAATTCCCCATGTCACGTACTGTACCTACTCTATTTGAATTACTTCCTGGCATCCAACCTGGGCTTGTTTATTGAACTCTGTGTATCTCTCCTATCCTAACTCGGCTCATTACCCTTACTACACCTCTAATGCCTATCCTGATCCCAACTTGCCTACCTTACTTTCCCTTTTGCCTTTGGCCCTGAACTTTCGGACTCCCTTGTATACCTCTTGGCCTCCTTGATCTCCACCCTGCTCCCAGCTATTCACAGGGAGCCAACAAAAAAAGTTAGGAGCCAGCTTTTGTTTCTTCCCAAATCATGTTTTTATTTTCATATATTACCCAACCTAGCGCCCGGGGGTTTGTCGAGCCTTGCCATACACTAACATACATTTACATAATCACCATACAGCAACAGACACATACCACCATCCTATGCTCACACATGCCCACATTCTAAGTTTATGAACACACATGCTAACACCATACACTAATACATACACACTCATGCTAATGCCATACTGTAACATAAACAACACCATACATGCTAGCTCCACACTCTTATACACGCGCACACGCTGGCTAACACTATACATAAATATAAATACACACTAAAACACTATAAACATATACACACTGAATCTGGCACTACAATACATATTGACTCTGGCACTATACATTTACACAATCACTGGATCTTGCACTATACATATAGCAGTCATCCACACTGATACTACAGTATATACACACACTCAGAAACTGACTCCAGCATTAAACATATACACACTGACTCTGGCACCATAGTACACACACACTAACTACTCCCCCTCTCCCCTCTCCCCGCTATCTTCTGCCATTGCGAATCAGGCACACTATGATTTCCTGTGGGTGCACAGTGAAACAAGGAACATGAGGCACCTCATGGCACCCGCTACACCAGATTCATGATGGCAGCCCTGCAAGACCCTGGACTCCAGGAAGTGGTTTCTAGTCAACATGTCGACCTGGTGCCCCGAGTTTGACAAGCCCTGACATAACATATTATATTTTATATTGTCTTTTTTGATACACACCTTTGCTGGGAACTAGCTTAGGTACAGCTGCGTATATTTGCTGTAAACCCCTATCCAGACTGCATAATTGTTATCTTGAAAAATCAAATTTGACAGCCGTCAGGCCTGGACAAAAGCCAGTCACCATGGTGACTAAAATTGCGTGCTTGTGACTAAATTTTTTTCAGTCAAGGTGTCTGTGTGGGCAAATGCCTTGGGTGTTAATAAATAGGATTTGTCTTTTATATAGTGTTTCCAAGTGACAGATGTGCGCTTATATAATCACGCAAGAGTAATTAGTAGGCCAGAAACCATTTTGTTTTTGGACAATGAATTGTGTTTCCTGCCAATTAGGTTCTTAAATGTTAAAACAAAATTTTTTGTAACTCACTCTACTACACTCTCTCACACTTTCATACTCTCCCCCATGTCTCCCTACCTCCCTACTCCCCCATGTCTCCCTACTCTGCTTCCATGTCTCCGCCTCTCCATATCCTTCCCTGACAGTCCTTCTTCTCTTCTCCTCCCATGCTCTCTTTTGTGTACTTTGTGCACATACACCTCCTTGATAGGAGAAATCAGAGAGAGGCTGACAGACGATGCTCTGCCCTGTACTACTCCAGCAACAATGATGCAGAAATAGAAAATGGAATAAATTAATCAGTGGTCCATGTATACATACTTTCATGCCCCAGCGTCTGCCAGTGTTTGGACTATGCATTGCATACTCCATTGACTTAAGCAGAGCATGTAAGTGGGGGCATTATAAATGAGCACTATATATATATGTCGATCATTTCCACCCTTGATTAATATGCGATTTTAGGGTTCCCTGTTTAATGTATTTATTATTATCTATTGTTAGAGGATGTTAATATTTCCACATTTTTTTTCAAATTGCTTCCACGCACAAATAATGAAATATATGAGCTGTTAGCATGCCACCATTAACTCTAAAATCTACTGACCACTCAACGTCTTATTAAGTATACTCAATTGCAGTGGCGGAACTACCGGGGTCGCAGGGATCGTGACTGCGACCGGGACCTGGAGTTCTGCCAGTAAGGGGGGCCCAAGGGGTGCCGAGTGGTCGTTTTCAGCAATCGCTCGACACCCTTCTGTCTCCTCTGCTCCCTGCCGCCGCCATCACTGTCTGCCTCAGCGCTGTCCCGACTGCAGTAGTGGGAGCGTGAGGCGTCAGTCTCGGGTGCTGGCGCTTCACGCTCAGCAGTGAAGCTGTGCGCACCGCGGCAGAGCAGCGAGACAGAGGCCTCGCCCCAACCACAGGGCTGCACGGTAAGTGACTTAGAAAGGGAGGTAGGGAGAGGGTAGATAGTGAGAAGGGGGTAGGGAGAGGGTAGATAGTGAGAGGGGGCTATGGAGAGGGTAGATAGTGAGAAGGGGAGTAGGGAGAGGGTAGATAGTGAGAAGGAGGGAGGTATGAGGAGGGTAAATAGTGAGAAGGGGGTAGGGAGAGGGTAGATAGTGAGAAGGGGTAGGGAGAGGGTAGATAGTGAGAAGAGGTGGTAGGGAGAGGGGGTAGATAGTGAGAATGGGGGGTAGGGAGAGGTAGATAGTGAGAATGGGGGTAGGGAGAGGGTAGATAGTGAGAAGGGAGGGGGTAGATAGCCTGAGAAGGGCGGGAGAGGGGGTAGATAGTGTGAGAAGGGGGTAAATTGGGTTGGCGGTGGGAGGGCCCTTAACAGATTCTCGCATCGTGTCCCTGAGGCTTCTAGTTACGCCCCTGCTCAATTGTCTTCTTAGGTTGTGCTTCATTATCTTTTTTTAGGAGTACAAACCTGGTCATAAACTGTTTTACAAAATGTGATTATTTATTTCATCCTTTGTTGGCGTATGGTAATTTAATATTACCTTCTTATGCAAAGTAAATATTCCTGTAATGTTCCAGCAACATCTAAATGGATAGTTTTATTTTGTACATTAACAGGACACTCCAGCCATAATGTTCACTTGAATGCATATGATAGTTGCGTGGCCCACATTTTCATATGGTCTATTTTCCAAAGGCATGGGGGGGTTTCTTTATTTGCATTTCCCCCCGCCCTAAACTAAACACCATCCAGGAGATGTGTTTGGCCTAACAAATCTCCTTGCATGTAATATCCAGTCATCTCCATCATGGGCTCAGGAAACGCTGCGGCGGGGGTCTGTTAAGATCCTCCTTTTGTTTTCAATGGGAGCACTTTCCTGCCACTGATTGACTGCTACAAGTAGCCAATCAGCGGCGTGAATAGTCAAACCATGAAGGAGGAGGGCAACACCTGTTGTCTGTGTCAAGTAAGTGCTTTATTTTTACGTTAATATGTATTCTTCTATAGTGGGGGTGTTAGGGACATCATATTCTCCCTTTAATGCAATTTTTTTATTGAAAAGAGCATATTTTATATGCAAATTAATGATCACCCAAAAATAATACAGTAACCCATATCAGTCCCTTGGAAAAGTATTTTTTTTATTTAGTAAGCATGCCTCTTATTAAATGCCAGCTGATCAAGGAAAATTATTCTTCAGTGTAGAAGGAAATGTAAGTACAGAAAGCATCTATTTTACTTATATTTGCAGTATGAAAGGCAAAGCTTTATAGTGCGTTTTCTTAAAAAGGCCACATTTTAGATTGACATGTACTCAGTTATTGAATCTGCTATCAGAGTCTTCAAGGCTGTTGTCAGCATGCCTCATTCGTAACTTTCTATCTGTGATCGAGAACAGATGCCCACGTAAATGTATCTTAAATCCATTTAAAAGATTTCAGAGTATCGTAGTGTTTAAATTTTCCCAAGAGCAATTGCTTAAAAGCAAACAAACACTCAAAAATATTGCTAGATTTCTGTGGTATGATTTAAATTCATCATTGCATGCTTCTTTTTGTTAAACCATAATGGATGCGTATTAGTGTGTAAAACTTTTTTTTTTTTTACTAGTTAATGACAGTTGGCATCATCGCAGCTAGTGGCCTGCAGCCAACAGTACAAGCTATCACTAAGCGCCACAAGGTGCTAAGTCTGTCTTTCTGTTTTTGTTACCTTGCCAAACCAACAAGTTTAATCTTTTCTGTGAAGCCCTGAGTTATAGATTGTTCATTATTTTTAAGGACCTTTATGAAATACTGTGCTGTGAAACTCACACCAACTGTTGGTTTTGAGTTTGACACATATGAAACTATTTGAGGGCTTAGGGTCAGTAGAGAATTGATTACTACATTGTATGTTTCCTCCATACAATGTTACTTTGTCGTGGTAACCTTTCACCCAGGGCCAGACTGGCAATGACGGGGTGGCCCTGGAACTTTAAGGCCAGTGGGCACTTGATGACGTACGTGGGCCAACGGCTGTATATGAGGAGCTGCACAGTACATTTTTCTGCTCGTGTAGGGTGCAGCCAGGCACATCCTGCTGGTGGCTACACACTGCTGCACCCAATCTTTTGCTTGAGCACCAGAATGGGTGACTGTGTGGCACTGTTGGCCAGTGGCTCAGCCGTTCTGGACCTATACAGCCAATTGGCTAGGAAATGTACTGAAGAAAAAATATTTATCCTACATAATCTGTATGCCAGCACTATATTCCTTAAAATGTAGTAGATGAGTAACCTGTTAGGAAGAGATGGTCATGTACAGTTAGGGATATATCTCATAAGCACCAAAATACCCTAAAACCACTGAAAAAAATCTAAACATTTTGATATTGCATGCAGTTTTTGAGTTTTGCTGTGTCAAACTAACCTATAGGTTATGTTTGATTACATTTTGTAATGACCAGCCCTATTGGTATGGAATATCCCACACTGGAATTCTGGGCAGTGCTACAAAACCAATTAATATGGCATAGTCACCAAGTGTCCATTGTGGAGGAACAGACCCAACTACTTATATGAATCTTCATTTCTCTGATCTCCTTCTTTCCTAGGAGCTCAAAATAAGTATTAGGATATGACTTTGTTCTACACTACTAAAAGGCACAATTTTTTTATATTATTGTATTTTATGTCTTGATCTGACAAAGCCAAATCATCAGTTTTACTGTTATTCGTATTCAGGCGTGAAAGGACAGTTGTGTGATATTTTGCTTCCTAATCTGTTTTTTTTTTAATTTTTGTTGTCTTTGGAATATCTTTGGTATGTTGTTAGTTTTTAAATACAATTCTTATAAATAATGCCTGCACTTCGATATTAGTCTCAGTGTTTCCTTTTAAATAGTTCTGCATTGCAATGTAAAACTCATAACTGCCATCTAGTACAGATTTCCATGAACAACCCCATGTTTTTGCTTAGTTTGCTTATTTGTTACAGCCCTAGAATTTGTCCCACATTTCAATGACTGTGTAATGTGGTGTGCTACACAACCTTTGTACATTGCTTCACTGTGCTTTCCTCCAGTTTTTTTTAATCAAGGTTTGTGTATGTTCTAATGTCTGTTACTATTCTCAATAATACATTTTGGGATGAATAGATTGGAAAAAAAATATCCACCTCATTGATCTAAAGTTTTGTTATTCCTTTTTTTTCTATTTTTTTGTTAACCAAGGGTGAATTACTTAATCCATGTCGATGTGATGGATCCGTGAGGTACACACACCAGCTCTGTCTGTTAAAGTGGATTAGCGAAAGGGGATCTTGGACCTGTGAACTGTGCTGCTATAGATATCAAGTCATAGCAATCAAAATGAAAAAACCTTGCCAGGTAAGAAAAATCTGGACTACTTGTTATGTACACACACGGAAATAAATGCATATTTTGTATTCATTCCTTTTGGTATGGATGGTTCATCAAATCACATCCACTGATTGCATTATATATTACTATTATAAACATCATACAAGATCGTGACAAATTCCAGGAGACAGAAAGACATATCTCCTGAAATGTTTTGCTACTGCTGTCTTGTAGAGACCTTAACACACAAATTATGTTTGGATCCTAGAACAATTGTATGTCTGTTTTCTGGATTGTTAACAAATTTACTAAGCCCAATGTTACACTATTAACTTAAAATTTTAAAAATATGTATGTTTAATGTAGTGTATCTGTATTGTGATTTTATGTACTGGTAACAAATATTGGTAAAAGATACTTATGCGCTTGATCATTGGAAAATTTCAAACACGTGTTCTGCTATTTCTATATACATTATTGTGACTTTTAGAGCTGCTTTCATGTCCACCAATTTATTTTTAGTCCCAGAGAGGGACTAAGGGTTTAAATCACAAAAGAGAACTGACAGAGTTTGTGTAAGAGTTGTGTTTCGGCTCATTCACTGTACATTTTGAAGAGCCAACCCCATTGAGTGTCTGCTGCAGGATGGGTTTGGCTGGACCTGATTTATCATTAAATGTGTGAGATTTCTTCAATCACCCTAGACATAGCATTACATAAATAATGCAGGGCCAACTGAGCCCTTGGCACTAGAGAAACGTGCTAGTGTTGACCCCTCATAATAAATAGTAAAGTGAGTGTTAAAACCATAACTCTTCTGCCTGATCTACTATTAGTGAATATATTGCTAACCCCCTAAAGAGCCTTAGGTGATTGTTGCATTCCTAAATGGTACAGCAGCATGACTTAAGTTAGTCATCATGGTAGAAGGGGAGACCTCATATCTACAGAGACTATGAAGCTTATTTTTATGATCAAGAAAATGTTTTGTGGATTTATCTATAATGAAAAAAAAAACTGCCATAGGGACAGAAAAGGTATCGCAAAAGGATCACGGAAATATGAAATAAAAAATAAAATAGAAATAACTGAAAGAGGAAAAATAGAAATGACAAATACTGGCATGCTGCCCAGAAACCGAAAATACTGTACTGAAATAGCAACATTAAACGTTTTAAAGAGAATTATATTACAAAGATATGATTAGTGTGACTAAGTGAGTCAATTGCTGGTGCGTTTTCAAAAATAAATGTGTTTGATTCACAGTTATCTGAGTTGTCCATGTTTAGAAATTTGTCACAGTTTGTCACAGCAGCAGAGCAGAACGAGGAAGGAAAAAATAGTATAAAATGGCATAGCTACCAACAGCGGAAGTGGTTCATCCTCCAACCGTTAGGTGCTGCTGATGTGCACTTATAAAAGCTACCAAATAACCTGCAGCCATTTCTCTTCTGGCCCAGAGAACACTATTCGTTTTATCTTTTCTTGCGTCTAAATTTTTTTAAATTGTTAAACTTTTGGGGATGGTATCTTCTGATGAGCTGAAGATGAGTACTCACAAGTGTCAATAATTCTGCATAGAAAAACAGGGTAAGTTTGGGTGCCAAGGGGTTGAACAATGTTTTTTTATGATACCCAGTGATATTGATTAGCATTGGATAAACCTTGTTTGGTTTTTTTTAACCTTCATCCCTAAACACAGGGAGTGGATAGACACCATACCTCTCAAAGGGTTAACATTTACTTTAATTCATCAACCCATTGGGGACAGGCTAGAGGGTGAAGGGAAGATGTAGATGTTCATTAGTTGAACAATGTTTGATGTTTTATTGCAAATATCTTTTCATATGAGGGGATTGTGGGAGTGACAGTTAAGGGCATTTGAACAGCTCTACTTGTGTTGACCTTGGTTTAAATTCTCCTCAAAGTCATAATATACTTTAGATTTAAATTGTACTTAGAGATTGTCTTACCTACCTACTTACTGGTTATTTACTAATTTTGTGTACTTGTAAAGTTGGCAGGTCCAGTTGGTTAATTAGACCTAAATACAAGAATAACACAATTATATGCACAAAAAGCTTATAATGGAGTTTGAGTATGTATATAGACAAAATAAAACATTTTTCTAACAATTTACTGAAATGAATGACTATAGTTTTGGTATCTTGTAATCTGGCATAAATTGTTATCATTTAGGTGGCTAAAAATGCTATAAAAAAGATATAATAATATATATAACCGTGAATGTCCTAATAGAAATTTGTGAGGACTGTCACTGGTGTACCTTAGTTCGGAATAGATGCTGCAAAAAATGTGAAAAGTGTAAACGAGCTAAGAACCAAGCTACACCTACACAAGCTAAGTAACACAACTTGGTTCAGCCTCCACACCAACTAATCAGCACTTAACCCCTTCAATCCCAGGGGTTTTTGGTACCTCAAAGCCCAGAGCAATTTTGCCATTTTTGGGGTATGTCGGTTTAGCGATTATTCTCCTTTCCTGTGAAAAGTGTACCCATGTAAACTATATATTGTTTTTTCAAGGAGAGATAGAGCTTTCGTTTGATACCATAGTTGGATGATTAGCTGAAAATTTAGAATGAGAAATTTAGTAAAAACTAGCGAAGATTAGAAAAATAAACTAATTTTTTTTTACATTTTCCCTCTGAATCCTCACAAAATTAGGTAAAGTGATGGAAACTCCCCTCCAAGTTTATCAATTCAGGTGTCCTGATTTCAGAAATACCTAATTTATATAGATTTTCCAGACTTTCCCAGCACCAGGGAGCATACTATTAGGTGTACAATTTTGTATAATTTTTATGCCTATGGCTTAACCGGTTTGGGGGTTGTGAACGGGGGCAGGAGGGTTATACTGGCTAGATGTTATGCTAGGGCAATGGGATGTAAGGCTTTTTTTAAGAATTTTTTTATTATCTTTTTTTATATATATTTTTTTTTAATTTTTTTATTTTAATTTTTTTTACATTTTTTTGTATTTTTTATATATTTTTTTTACACAGTAATGGTAAGAGGTCCTCCTAGGGACCTCCTGAACATGCCAGTGATGTCACAGTGACATCACAGCTCACATTATAATTTTTTTTAGTATTATTTATATTATTATTTTAATGATTTATTTAATATTATTTTTAAATGACTAACCGTTTTTTTTTTCCAGCTTTTCTGTTACAGGGCGGGAGGGGGAGTGAGAGAGATGGTTTCTCACTCCCCTCCCCGCGATCCCCCTGCACCGATCACACTGTGATCTCTATGCAGGTCCTCACAGACCTGCATAGAGATCGCAGCGTCTCTGTGCCTCATCGGAGGGCAGGATATCCCCGC